>MU226371.1:0-22933 GCA_018584345.1 Thuja plicata | reverse complement strand
TTTGTTAGGGTTCATATTAGGGTTTGGTTAAGGTTCAAATATTAGGGTTAGGTTTAATACCATGATTATAATTAGGATTAAATTATAGTTGGGGTACATATATAATGGGGACATATTAATTAGACACGTGATAACTTGATAAGATACAAATTGAGGTTGATTTTTAATTTAAAATTTGATAAGACATGGAGTTAGTATAAGGCTCAATTGAAGGTTTAGGATTAAGGTTGAACTTGATTGAGCGTTAAGGTTAGAGTTCAAAATGTTTTAATGTGTAATTTAATTTAGAATCAAGGTTAGGGTTCAATCTAGAGTTTAATGTTTAATTTTGTTTTCATATACATATATGCATATATATGCACATATATGCACATATATATACACATATATGCACATATATACACATGTGCATATATATATATAGACACACACACACACACACACACACACACATGTGCATACATATTATATATACATATATACACATAGGGTTTGGTTAAGATTCAAATATTAGGGTTAGGTTTAATACCATGATTATAATTAGGACTAAATTATAGTTGGGGTACATATATAATGGGGACATATTAATTAGACACATGTGATAACTTGATAAGACACAAATTGAGGTTGATTTTTAATTTAAAATTTACTAACACATGTGGAGTTAGTATAAGGTTCAATTGAAGGTTTAGGATTAAGGTTGAACTTGATTGAGTGTTAAGGTTAGAGTTCAAAATGTTTTAATGTGTAATTTAATTTAGAATCAAGGTTAGGGTTCATATATGCATATATATACACATATATGCATATGTACACACACACACATATATATAGATATATGCATGCATATATACACAAATTTACAAACAATATATATAAAAGACATTATAATGCATATATACAAACAATATATATTATAAAACAATAAAATATGCAAATTAAAAATGTGAAAAACCTGAATAAAGACGTTCAAAAAAATGGAAGCCCACTCTTCTATCGCTTTCAACCTAGCCGAAACAGTGAAAATGACTGTTTCGGTGGGTTTTTTATTCTGCCAAAAAAAACCTACTTACATTCGATCGAAAGTAAGTAAGTACTTTCGATCAAAAGTACTTGCTTACTTTTGATCGAAAGTAAGTAGGTACTTTCGATCGGAAGTAACTTCTGATCAAAAGTAGCCATTTTAGGTACTTTCGATCGGAAGTAACTCACTTCCGATCGAAAGTATTTCATCGTTCCGATCGAAAGTATGATGAATTTTTTAGTGGGCCACACTTTTCAGGGCAAATTCCTTCCTCCCGAACAGTGTAACCCACTATTGTGGTACTAACCACAATTTAAAAATATTTTCAAGGAGATTTCTTATAGAATCCCTAGTCCTTGAACTTTATATAAAATTAGAGAATAAAAGTATATATGCATGTGATATTTATAGTTTTGTTTTAGTTAGTAATAAAAAAATACTTGTTTGGAGTTAGACTTGAATGCTTAAGCTCAATGTTATTATCAAAACTAAGAATCCAAGGATGTCAATAAGAGAATTTTTGGATTACTATTCACAAGGAGTTATTTTTTTTTTTAAGATTTACATTCTTTTACATAACATGGGTAAAAATGAAGGAGTTAAATTGAATTTCAATAGTTTATTTTGTCTCAATTCCATTAGGTTGTCAATTGTGGTATCAAAGCATGGTTTAAAACCAAGGACCTAATGGTTCATTAAGGATAGAATTTTAGGTTTAATTTTGATATTGATTAGGGATTGATGATGTAACTACACTATTGATACTAGTAAGAAAGTTGAAGTTCAAAAATTAGTCTTTTGTTATTGGACCCTCAAAGTTTTTCTTCCTTAGATTTCTAAGCATGAATATAAATTTACAAAACAATAAACCCTGAACTTCATGCACTCAAATTTTAAAATTATACTTTAATTTGGGTTATCAAAGAAAACCTACAACATTTGAAGATATTTAGTATTCAAATCACATATCCTCAAAATTAAAAAAATCTAATTAAATGACAAAATCAATAGCGTGAATGTAAAATTCATTCAAATTAGTTATAAGTGTGAAGGTATGTTATATTGGACCCATGGAGTTTTGCTTCCTTAGATTCTTGAGTTTGAAAATCAAATTTACAAACAAAAAAATAAACCTTGAACTTTTATGCACCCAAATTTTGAAATCACAAAAATTTGAGTAGTCAAAGCAAGCCTACAATATTTGAAGACATTTGGTATTCAAATCAAACACCCTAAGCCTATACAATATTAAACTCTAAGCTTTAAGTTGCAAACAAACTCCAAATAAGACTGTAATCTTTATTCATTTTGAAATATAATAAATATAACATGTTAGATTCCATGTAAAAATATTACTTTACAAATATTTTATTTTAAAAAATTGAGAAGAGTTATATGTATAATTGAAATATATTAATTTATTATAAAAGTTTAAATATCAAAATTTACCATTACAATCATATCTAGAGAGAGATAGAGATAGAGATAGAGATAGAGAGATAGATCAAGAGATAAAGATAGAAACATATCTAGGGAGATACATAGGGAGACATAGAAAGGGATAGATAGAGAGGAAGAGATAGAAAGAGATATAGATGATGAGATAGATTGATAGAGAGATAAGGAGATATATAGAGAGGATGAGAGGGAGAGAGATGGATAAAGGAACAAATACTTAATTGGCCTTCCATTCCTCTATGGCGTATTTATTGCACACTAAGGTGAAATTTCTAGTTTATACAATAAAGAGAGAATTATTCATGTCATGAAATGAGAGAGAGAGTAAAAGAATTATTCATGCCCTAAAGAGAGAGAAACCCGTCTAAAATCAGGATGCTCAATTACAAGGTATTGAATTTAAAAATCTAGGCACTTTCAAGATTTTCACTTTTTAAAGAAAGTCAAACTATTGTTTCGTTTTTCGATCTGCTTCATTTCACTTATCTTGATTGTAATATGATGATGGAATGGAACAAAGACCTTAGACGTGTTGAACATAAATACAATTAGCCATCTCCGAGTGCTTTGAATGTTTCACTGGATATATTTAATATAATTCTTAAATTCAACAGGCATATCCATTCCATTTAGTGTGAAACGAGTCAAACACTTTCCAAACTACGATGAAATGCAAGCAAGTCACAAAGGCCAGCCGTAAACATCACATGCTAAGGAAAAAATTAAGCTTGAAAAAAGTAAGTCAACTTTGACTATTTAACACTTTATTGCATAGGTTTTAATCATTAGTATGTGATGTTTACAACCCAAAGTTCTAAATTTTATAAATTCAATGTAAACTACCCTTTTAAAATTCAACCAGTCAACCGAAATCTTCAAAAGGAGACCGCACTGATAAAAGACAGTTCGTGGTTTCTTCAAAGAAGATTTTTGGACCAAAATGAGAATTTGGCCGTACAAAAATACATCTTCCCGTTTTCATCTTCCAGCCATCTTCCAGCAAACAAACGGGGCCTAATAATGGGGAGTTAGAGAGGCTGTATAATGGATTATGCTCATACGTAGTGTTGCGCCAAAGGTATAAAGTATATTCGCAAAAGGACGAAGCGACCGGTCGAATCTTTTAACAGAAAAATTATTTTCTTGTTGGAAGAGATTCATCTTCTTGACCATGTTGAGCTTTTAAAAAGACCTCATCCCCCTCTGAATTACAGTTATCTGTGATGTTTTTCGAAATGAGCTCGCTGACGTTTGCAGTAATACAATTTGTTCTTATCTTAGTAGCGCACTGCACCGAGACAGTTAGCAATGATGGAGTTGTGCTACTCTCTTCTCAATAATTTCAATGCACCCGCAATTGGAATGGAGTACACTCGATCTTTCTCAAAGCCAAGTCTCTGGAACGCTGTCTACGTTAAGCTGTGAGTTACCCAATTTGAAAGAACTGTTCTTGGGCTCTAACAATCTCTCTGACACTATTCCCCCTCAGCTGGGAAATTGCACACAGTATTGCCAGAATCCCTAGGCCGGCTTTCAAAAATGCAACTCATGTATGTTACTTCCAATAAGCTTTATGGCAAAATCCCCAAAGCACTTGGCAACTGCACAAATCTCCTCGAGCTTGAACTCTCCAACAACTCTTTCACTGGAGGAATATTGTGGGAGTTAGGCAATTTTAGCAACCTAGCCAAGCTGTCAAATACCCAAAATCAGCTCACAGGGGGCATACCCTCCTCCCTTGGATCTCTGCAACATCTCTCCAAGCTTTATTTAAATCAAAATAGTCTGTCTGGTATATACTTGTAGAACTTGGGAATTGCACCGTTATGGAAGCTTTGAGCTTACATACGAATGAACATGAGGGATTCACTTCTCCTGAGTTGGGTCGATTGAAGCGTCTACAAATTTTGCTCTTGTTCGAGAATTTGTTCCACGGCCCAATCCCTCCACAGCTTTTTGAAGCAAACATCTTACAGAATCTGTCTATGTATAACAAGAGTCTCACGGGAAGGATATCTCCAAAGATTTACAATCTCAGACGGTTACAAGAACTATTTTTGCATTATAACCAGCTATCAGGCCCAATTACCTGCAGAATTGGGTGCCAAGAACAATCTCACAAAAATTGATCTGACAGGAAATCGGCTCACAGGGACAACACCTCCAGCACTTTGTTCTTCAGGGAAATTGGAGATTATAGTCATGGGATACAATCAGTTGGAAGGGAGTGTTCCTCTAGATATTGGTAAATGTTGGAGCTTGAGGCGATTGATACTGAGCCACAACCATCTAACTGGTGTTATTCCCTCAGATTTTACGGGTTCCAATTCAGTTATTTAGTACCTCGACATGAGCGGCAATAAGTTGCAGGGGAGAATACCATCGAGCCTTGGGCGGTGTAAAAATCTCAACCATATGGACCTGTCCATGAATGAATTGAATTACACCCTTCCTCTAGAATTGGGACAACTCTGTAAGCTACATCGACTGAATCTTTCTTCAAACAGACTAACTGGTTCAATCCCTCCGGAGCTTGGTAATCCATCTCTCTTGTACTCTCGTGACTTCAGTTTTAATTCATTCAATGGTACGCTACCAAATCGGCTAGCGCGTCTACAGAAATTGTAGCATCTAGTTTTGCAAGGAAACCATCTTGGTAGAAGCATTCCTGACTGGTTGTCCAACTTGACTCAACCGCGGGAACTAAATCTGGAACAGAACCAATTCCAAGGTGAAATTCCCCTATCTCTTGGAGTACTACAAGAGTTAGACAATGATTTAAACTTAGGCAATAACAGATTGAGTGGTGCAATTCCAGCGGCCCTGGGAAATCTAGATAAACTAGCGCACTTGGATTTTTCATCCAACAATCTCTCTGGCATCATTCCATCTGCCCTTGACAGTTTTTTGTCCCTCGTTGAATTTAATATCTCCAATAATCAGCTCAGCGGATGCATACCCAAGTCGTGGTTGGAGTTATGGAATTCTTCCACAAGCTCATTCACTGGCAATCCAGATTTGTGTGCAATAGAGAACCAGGGGAATTTCTGTAACTTCATTCATCTCCCTCTCAAGGAAAGCAAACATCTCAGTATAGTTCATATAGTCTTCATTATCATCGGATCAGTTGTGTTTAGTTGTTTCCTAGTAGCTGTCATTTTATGGAGATGTCTACATCCCAAAATCAAGTCTGTAACATTGCCTCTAAAACTACACCAATGTTTTCAAGCTATGGAAGATCTAAGTGAGAAGTATATGATAGGGAAAGGCAGCAGAGGGGTTGTTTACGAGGGAAAGGGCATTGAATTCGAGCTTTGCAAAAGCCCATTAAAAACAATGTCCATCCCATTTACTAATATCCCTTCCAACTGATTCTCCATGATAGACCATGGGCGATTCCAATGGCTATCTTGTAACGAATATCCCATCCTAGAACTGGAAGGGGATTCATGTCATGCAATACATCATTCAAACTCCCATTGGACATGAATTCGTATAGAATGTACCCATAATCTTGCACTTGCCAGAACTCCAACAGTTTAACCAAATTTCTGTAACTCTGTGCAATTTCCTATCTCGGGGAATGTTGCCAGAGAGATTGTGAGAGCCCAAGAACAGTTCTTTTAAATTGGGTAACTCACAGATTGCTGTAGACAGAGTTCCAGAGAGTTGGCATTGAGTAAGATCTAGCGTACGCGCCGTATGATCTGAATTACAGGTGACACCATACCAGTTGCAGGGGTGTTTGTTGGAGGAGTTCCAGCTGCTGAAAATGTTTGCGGGTGCATCGAAATTATTGAGAAGAGAAAGTAGCACAGCTCCATCATTGCTAACTGCCTCGGTGCAGTGCGCTATTAAGATACCCATAAATTGTAATACTGCAAATGTTAGCGAGCTCATTTCGAAAAACTCACAGCCGTTTCGATAACTAAAATTCGTAGGAAAATGGAATTCTATTTACAAACTGAATATGGTCATGAAGCTGAATCTCTTCCAACAAGAAAATAAATGATGAAAATAAATGATTATTTTCTCTTTATTGTTCTCTCATCCTGATGATGGATCAGGAGTGTGATCCGAAACTTGATGCTTAAAAATACACACAATCAAAACCAGAAATCTAGCTATTAACTCAATGAATTGTAGAAATCTGATCGATTTAATTTAAGAAAATAAATTTTATGTTAAAAGATTAGACCGGTCGCTTCGTCCTTTAGTGAATGTATTTTATACCTTTGGCGCTACACAACGTTTGCACATAATCCATTAAACAGCCTGCCTAACTCCCCATTATTAATATCCTCTGGAAGAAACCAGGAACTCTCTTTTACCACTGCGATCTCCTTTCTGAAGATTTGGGTTGACTCGTTGAATTTTAAAAGCGCGGTTTCATTGAATTTGAAAAACTTGTGAGTTGCTTGCGATTCATCCTTCTCTGGAAAGCGTTTGACTTGTTTCACACTAAATGGAATGGATAAATGGAATGGATAAGCCTCTTGAATTCGAGAGTTATATTAAATATATTTATTGAAACATTCAAAGCATTCAGAGATGGCTAATGGTCTATTTGGGTGCTGGAATACCAGATGTTAGATTAGGTCAATTCTAGAAGATGTTGCAATTTTGGAAGATACTTACCCTAAAAATGATTTCCGTAATATGGGATGGACCCGTTTGGTTCACCCAAAAGATGACGGAGAAGACGCATTTTTTGCATTTGTGTACCACAATATGAAATTGGGATACAAAATGAATAAGGATTTGATTTATTGTTTACTTCTTGCTTTATTTGAATATAGTTAATTTATGATTTTTTAAAAAATATAATTATATTTTTAACATTTTGTAGGAGTTTTTTAATATTTATTTTATTTTTCTATGACCACTATAAACAAACAGATTTTTTCATTTATTTTTATTTTGTTTGAATAAGGTTAATTTTATAGTTTTTTGAAATACAATTATGTTTATAAGTTTTTTAAAATTTTAACATTTTGTAGAACTTTTTTAAATTTTTTTTAAATTTTTCTATACAAATTTATAAAATAACAAACTCCAAAATACACATGGCATCACTATAAACAAGCCATTGATTTTATTAATTATTTTTTTTCAAAATATTGTCTATGACCCAACTCACTAGGGGCACCAGTAGGAAAGAGTTGGGTGGAGAAAACCTTCGGTCTAGCCCCAAAAAGAAAACTAAATAAGATTACAAATAAATGAATGAGACATTCCTCATTACATATTGTAGATATGAAATTGCAAATAAATGAATGAGGCATTCCTCATTTACATAATGCAGATATAATGTTATAAAGTTATAGTCTGATGAGTCTTTGACGCTCTTTCATGCCCCAACTCTCATTTTTGTCTGTGGACCTTGCATACATAGAGCATACGACTACGTAGTGCTTTTGTTAGTACCACAATCCAGGTAATATTTTAATGAAAAAAAACATATGAATTGTAATCCCTAATGAAGTACATTTAGTTGCCAACTTTTTTATGAGTTTTAAAAAAAGTCTTATTAATTATATTACCTTCATTGGCCTCCTTGGATTCTTACTTGAACTAACCATGCCTGTCAGGAGAAAAAATTGACTAATTAAATGAGTTCATACATTATATATCTCTGTTAACCTCATAATTTCTCTACAAACTAGGGTTAGAATTCTACAAAGCAATGTCCAATAAGAAAATTAACTAAGAAAAAACTATATGCGTTAAATCATGTGAGTGACAACAGATTGAGGCTCACCATAGCCATAAACATGAAAGGAAGAAGAATTAGTGTAAAAAAGACGTAAACCATATATATACTCACTTGACGCAAAGATAAGTTACATCATATCCATACTAAATGAAAAACAAGATACAATATGAAAATAGTAACCGACTAATTTCTAAGCTCATCTTTGCATATGGATCCAGCAAAGATATGCGATTACAATACAAAGAAGACGTCGAAAAAATATAAATTCAGCATTTTCCCTAGCCAGACATGCTTTTCACTCAAATCCTTCATCATGGATAAGTGGAGATGGGCGGATAGATGCGAACGGGCCATCATCGACCCAACTAAAGTATCTGCAACCATTATTTCCCTATGATACCCAATCTACATTACTTCTTATTATATAATGAATAGTATTTACATTACGATCATAAAATATATACACATTAGCACCCTTTTTTCTATTTGGGCAGCACCAAAATTGTCATCCAGGGTTGCTCCATGTCCGTGAAGTCTTCAACACGCACTGTCCACCACCACATTGATAATTTGGTACATTGACAAGAGTCATCAACCTGATATCAATAATGCACCATCTTTACTACATTTATTACATAAATATTATAACATATAATCATATGACTGAATCAAATAAGAAATGAAGAAATAATATAGAATATTAACATCAAGAAACATTTTTTTCTGCCTCTACATGATGCCCTACTTTAACACTCTTTAAATTACCAGATTGAGAGTGAGTGTTGTCAAGAATGTTAAGTCTCAAGTGAGCTTGAATTTGAGGTTTACTCTAGTATTTTTGGCTTAAAGTTTACTCATGATAAATTACTAAATTCTTAAACCATATTAAACCAAGTTTTTCTTCAGCAATTGTCGAAGGGATGGAAGAATATTTTTTATGGCCACATTATTACTAAATTTCCCTGGTTGGAATTTTATGCTATCAACTTTTCCTAATCAGCTCAAGGAACAATTAGTTACAAGCTATTATAATAGTTGTTATCAAGAGTAGAACACTTATTCATCCCTCATTCTTGCTTCAAACTATAACATTTTTTTTATTACATCTCAGATTTAGTAGTTAGTTAGATAGGATTCCTTTATTTTATTTAAATTTGAGATTCAAATTGGAACATCTACTTTCATATCCAAATCAAAACCTTCATGCAAAAAAATGCAAATACCATTGAGATATTCCAATTAACTTCCATTTGGAACCAAATTTAGTTATTTAGTTTTTTTCCTGGCATTTTACTTCATCCCTCCAGATGTTAAACATGACTGCAATGGGTTTCTTTAGCACTAGAATTTGCATTCTTCATTCCTTTGCTGCATGTGTCACTATCTTTTATGGTATCGTATCCCAAAAGCCTAACCCAGTCATCACAATGGTGTGGCTAGAATGCATGTTTGTCTTTCATGACATACTATTAATATTGTTGCTTTGTCACAACTATTTCCTTCTCAAATCTCTTTTCCACTACAGAGGTATTTTCAAAAATTTGAAGACCTCAATGCTCCAAAATTCCAAATCAACCTAGTCTTGGAATTTTTCAGATCGTGAAGACCAAGCTACTTTGGGAAGTCATTCATTTTACCCTTGCATCCTTGCTCAACTTCTTTCATTTCCCTTACAAAGATTACAAACAGCTCCATGGATTCGAAGGTTGAGTTTTCAAAAAAGTGATCTATCATGCCACCACAACAGGAGATGTGTCCAAATTGAACTGTTGGACACAGAATCTATGGGGAGAAGATTAGATTTGGATAGATGAAATTATAATCTTGTTGGGATTAATGGGAAGTAGTACTGAGAGAGGAGGGGTGAATCAGTACCTCTAAAAATTTTAACACTTTTCACAATTAATCGTTAGTAATCATTCATTACTGCATTACCGACAATTACTATTGCTCTTTCTTATGCATGTAGTATTATTCCATAATCTTTAATTATTTGCAACATTCATAGAAACGTTCATGAAAGTAATAAACACATAACACAAGATATGATATGGCAGAAAACTCCTGTTAGGAAGTAAAAACTGCAGTGGGGATGACACCCACAAAACTTCACTATCTGTAGAATGGAAGGGAGCTGGTAAAGGATTACAATTGATCACTTCTAATGATCTGCCCTGTTAGGAGTATTAAGATGGAGATCGATTAATATCTACTATGTTAAGAGCTTTAGCAACACTGATTTAAGTGTGCACTTGGTTAAGAGATTTACAATAGGACTGTTAAGTCCACCTTTCTTGAAAGGATTTCTTATGTCTACAACACTTGTTAGAATGAGTAAATATATTTGACCTGACTGTATGCATTCTACAATTGCCAATTACACATCCATTAAAGTTCTCATAACAATAATATCACCTTAAGTAACTGATTAATACCTTTCTCTGCTTGTTAGTAGACTGTGTTCCTGTCCTTGAAACTGATTTGGTTCTTTTATGTTCTTCTGCATGAATTCTCTTGTCTAGTCTCTAGATGCTCTCCATGGCTACAATCTTCATTGAACAACAACTATTCTCAATATATTAAGAATCTATTTATACAAGTATTTGACCTATCTTTGAATCACGCATTACAATGTTAACTCTTAGATCCAAGGTTTACAACTTGACCTTGATCTTTAGTTTGCATGTTTTAAATCAGTAAAACTAATTAAACAATACTAAGTACATTTCTTCCTCTGCACATAATGGATTTAAAAGCAAATCAAGAAGCTATAAATACAACTTCAGTGATTTATCTGACATGGAAAGTTAGATCCATTTTTGTCAGGATGTAACTCACTGTCGATTCTTGGTCGTCAGGTTGAACTGAAAGTCTATCAGTGTTCCTTTGTTGAACTGATCATCGGGTTCCCTTCATCTGTCAGGTTCCACTTTGTGTTGTTTTGTTAGGTTGCACTGTTGTTACTCGTCGGGTTTCATTAACCTTTTTGTCATCGGATAATACTCAATAGTGTTTATCGGGATGCTTTGAACTTTGCAGTATCGGGTAACCTTGGCGTTAGGCAGTGATGTGCCTTGTCTGTCAGTGTAGTGTAAACTGATGGTGCAGATCATGTTTTTCCTTGTGTATACTAATGGAAAAATATAATGCCTTCAATCTCCCCCTTTGATAGTAGTATCAAAAACTGATATGTGCACAATACTAAAGTGTTTAGTATGTATGCCATGTCTATGTCCTTGTCATTATATGACTCCCCCTAACTGTATGCATCGGTATAGTATAAGTATATATGTACATATGTATACTTGCCTCTGTACTATACATTCCCTATTCTCTTTCTCTTTTAGTTGTATGACTGTACATATCTTTTCCTCTGTTCATTTTCCCCTTTATACTAACTAAACTGTACATATCATTTCCCCCTTTATTTGATACTCATGACAAAAATGTACAACTTATAAGATGCCAAAAATTGTGACAAAAATGTGTAACTTACAATGTGTCAAGAATATGAGAATGGGTTGTCTTGATATCTTTGAGCAATTTCACCCATTTTTCTTTTAGGATTTCTAGTGCCATGTGCTCTAGCTCTAGCCTTGCATGCATATCATAAATGTTGTCTAGGACAGACATTTCTTGGGTGACAATTAGTGTGTTTGCCTCTGTTACATGTTGTTACAGTAGTGAAAGTGTCTGTAAGATCTAAGCTTGGAGCTCATTTACCTCATCTTTGTACTTAGTTTCTACAATCTGTATGTCCCGTCTTAATTTCCAAGCCTATTTGATTTGCTCAATATGCAATTTAATTGCCTCTTCATTATTTGTGAGATTTTGCACGCACTTTTCTTAAGATCAACATCAATTTGTGCTATCTTGTTAATATACTCTTGTGTGAGTTGATTAAGTGTACACAATTTTTGTATTAAAGTAATAGCTTATGAGATTATTAGATCTATTGTGCTAATCAATTCAGAAAGCTTTACCTTTTTCAATGTCACTTCCTAGCTTATCTTCTTAGCTAGCTTGAACTCATACTTCTGCTCAAATCTCTCTTTCATGACCTTTTCAGCATCGATGTTCTGTGATGGGTAAAAGTACAAACCTGTGTCACACTTTTATAAAGGAAAAGGTCCATAGCATGCAAACTATTCAACTTTAATGACATAAAAAGTGGCATTTGTGTTTAGAATTTGAGGATGATGTGAATTGATGAAATGTGTAAAAATGGTTGAACTTTATGTCTATAATTTTTTTAAAAAAATTTGAACAAGAATTGACATACTTTTTTAATTTTTGAAGTCCATATTTTAATTGCTGAAAACTGCTGAAAATCTTGGGTCTAGTTCCCTCGAAACAAATATATGAAAATAATCTATTTTTCCTCTGATTTTAAAATATGTTATAGATAAAATGTATAGCTAGTGCAAAAAAGAAGAAATATTAGATTTAAACTTATATTTTCTTCGTTATAACTACTCAAAGTCAAACTTATCTGAAATAGGCAGTTTTCATCTCCCTCCAAATTTCCCCTATTAAATCTACACCATTAAGAAAATAAATTACATATTCTTGAAGAGGACTCTGCCCTCTAGTGTTAAATATAAATTTTATTTTTTTTTAAAATGATTTACTATTTATTTATTTGTTTCAAGTAACATCTTCTCGAATGTTAAAATACCTACTTGTATTTTGAAATTATAACATATTAAATCTAATCAAAATACTAAAAAATTTATATGAAAATAATCTTGACTCTGAGCTCTACAAAAGGGTATTTTTTATATTTTTTAAAAATATCATTAAAAAGAATAGGGGTTATTGAAACATCATTTTTTTGGAAAAAAAATATTTCTTTGGTAATTGGTATAAAACATGCATTTAATAGACATTTCCAATTGGAAACATTTAACCACTTATCTAACTTAGCTAGAATGAATCTAGCTAGACCATATGTTTGAAAAAAATAAGTTATAGTTAGAAATACTCAAATTTAGTTGTGTTGATAAGTGGTCCTGAAACGTGACACAACTAAATGTACTTTTACCTTGATGTGATTGCCTCTGTGAGAACCACTAGTTGATCAAGCATCGGGGTTTTCTGATCAACATCTACATCTGGTACTATTTGCTGAAGTATCCCTCTTGCCACTTTTAGTACCTTTGCCTCCTTTGTGGCTTTCCTTAATTTGTCTTGCATTGCCTTTCTCTCACAAATTTTTGAATATTTGGTCAATTCAGTTGGATCCAATGTCCTCGGATCACAAACTGGTATCTCAATGATTTCATCCAGAGTTACTGGATTCTTATGTTTGCCCTTCTTCTTCTTTGAGACTTGTGGGGACGCAGATGTATGAACTACCATTGCTAGTTCATTTATTCTCTCTGAAGTTCTTTGTGAAGGCTTTGTAGAAGATGCTTCTTGTGTTTTCTACTTGGGGTGCACCTATTGGTTTGGTGAAGACGTCTCTCCATCCACCTTGGGTGTCTCTGCAGATTTTTCTTTTGTTTTCTTCTCTAGCTCATCCTTCTTTTCTTCTTCACTCTTATCAAGTTCTTCTTGTCCTCCTCTACCTTTTGTGTTTCTTCTTTATTTTGATTAGTAGAGTTATCTTTTTTATCATTGGTTGCACAGCCTTTTCTGTAGTTGTTTCCTTTGTATTTTTGGTGGTGTCTTTTACTTCAACTTCACCCTTGTCCTCGGGTGTGCTTGTGTCCTCTGCAGTAGATCCATCATTACCCTCTAAAATATTGATTTCCTTCATTAATACAGGCATATAATGCTTTGAGTGGTAGCTTGGGCTATATCCAAAGTGGTGTCCTACTCATCGGTTTGATCATTTAGAGTAGTGACATCCTCATCTTTTTGTATCCTTTCTGCAGGGTCTGGTTCTGTTAAGTCCATGACTGAAGTGTCCTGTAATGTCTCATCAGCAACATTCATTTCTTTATTATCTGGTGTCTCCAAATCATGTTGATGTCCTTAATCCTTAAGTGTTATGAATATAACATCATCTTTCTTTTGTGGATCTTTATTAGAGTCATAATTTGTGATGTTCTAAATGTCAAGATCATCCATGACTTTGTCCAAATCAGTTTTCTCTATTTCTTCAACATTGTCCAAAGCAATGTGTCGAGAACTTGTCTTGTATTTCTCCTCCTCTGTATGAGGTGTGTCGGTGACAAGTAACTGTTCCTCACAACTTATTGACTTGGTTGGTAGATCTAATAAATGTCTCCATTTTGTTTCAGTCATATTGTCTAGTTTTGTAAACTGATCTTCAAGTACTTTGTAAGCCCTTATCTTGGCTACAAACTTGCCTGAGTGCTTCATCATAATCTCTTTGATTTATTCAATCTTAGATTCGGGAGGCATTAGTTTGACAAGTACCCTCTCCCTTGCTTCTCTCTCAGTCTGTAGAGCATATGACCACTGTTGGGATATTCTATTACCTAGCCCTTTAGGTATTTGGTTGTTGAACTTAGCTGGTACATATTTGTACTTGACCATTGCCCTTATTATGGCATCTTGTATCTTATTTTGGTCCTCTGGTGTGAGTGTATCCCATTGTCTGATTCTTTTTTCATGCATTGTGCCAAATGTAGCAATAGATTCATCAGCCTTATCAATTGTTTGATTCTTGTAATTCCTCTTTACTACATCAAGCTCATCTTCTTTAGAGTCCTCTATGTCAGCCTTATCTCTGACCATTCTTTTTCTCCTCTTTGGGGGTGTTGCCTTAACAATTTGCTGCTTTGTTTGTTTTGTTTTCGGTTGCTTACTCTTATAGGTCCTTACTTGACCTTTCTTAGGAGGTGTGGTATCAATTTTGGCAGTTTGACTCCTCATCCTCTGCTTCTTTGTAGGAGGTGGAGATGTACCAGATTCAGTCTCCTCATAACCTGATTTTTGTTCACCATGCTCTTCTCTGATGGTTCCCTATTCATCAGTTTCCTCTTGTTGTTCCTGTTCCTCCTCTGTAACCGATAGAATCTTCTTGAGATTCTTAACCATCTTATCCTTTTTTTTGACAATCTTCTTTATTTGTAGGCCGCTTTTTATTTTAGATCTATCCTCTTCATATTTTCCAAACCTTGGTTTTTTATTGTCAGTAGGCTCATTGATCAAAGCTTCAATTGCATTTGTAGCCTGATATATGTTGATTTCATAATCTAGTGGTGCTAACCAAGCTGTTCTTGGTACAACCGGTTTAATGTGGGAAAAATTTGTGTCCACCATAAAACATATCTCATCCCTATGTTTTTCAACAAGTTGTTCAGGGATCCTTGTTCTTTCCATCATCTTTTCCTTGAATTCAAGGAAGTATGCAGTCATGACAGATTCAAAATTGTCTCCTAGTGACTTGATTAGTTCACTGATCTGTAATGTCACCGATTTTGTAGTGTCCCACTTTACTTTTCCTACTGAGGGAAATTGCTCTTGAAAATAGAAAAAGATACACATGATAAGTGAACCGAAATTACATGTGTTGGTCTTTGTGGGCCTAATTGTGTTCATATTTTCATCAAGTTGTTTCAATAGGATCTCACATAGATCCATTTGTATGCCCTTGGTTACAATCTTGTAATTTGTGCTTACTGATATTGCAGATATGTTGTTCAACCTACTTGCTTGAAATATTTTATAACCAATGACACATGCACCGAACCTCAATTCCTCGTCAATGATGGTGCTTACTTTCAGATCTCTGTTGTCCCATTCATCTTTTGTGAGTTTTGTGACTTCTGGCCTGGATGGATGCTTATGAGCCTTAGGCTTGTTGTTTATTGGATAACTAGTGACAGCGTGAAGGATACCCTTGGTTATTTTTTTGGGTTGATCCAACCACAACTTCTGGTCATGCAATCTACTAAGTACTAACCTAATCCAATCGGTCTTGAAGCCCTACATGAAATATAGGGCATTAGTTATCCCTTTGACCTCTAAGTTTTTGTGCTCTTCCTTTAGGTTGCCTTCTACATCACAAATATTATTATAAGCTTCATCCATTTCTAGATCTCTTATTTCGGTGATCTTGCAGTGAATATAAGACCTAACGTCTTCTATGAGCAAAACCCTAGGTGGAATTTTAAAAAATGTTCAGGTTTCATCAGGTTGCGATGCAATCTCTGGGAATATCTTATATTTGGGCTCTACACCTGTGCTATTCTTAATCAACTTAACTACATTCCTTTTATCACTTTTGATCTTAGCTATTCTTGATGTGGTTGCCATCATTTTTCAAGTTTTAGAGCTTTCTAGAAATTTTAGGGCTTTTTTGAAAAATAACTGCAGAGATCTTTCAGTGCCCTCGGTACTTAATTCAATCTGTGATAATGATGAATGTTTTGTATGTTGTGTGCTTGGATTGATTTTGAGGATGCCCTTCTTTCTGCTCTTTAATCACTCTATTTTCTCTCTTGCTTTCTCTTTAAATCGTGGGTGCAAAATGAAGTTGTCTAATCGTCTATTTATAGCCTTTTTTCCCTAAGTCTTTGTCATAAATTCTCAACAACTCATCGATTCATGAAGACGGAGTTCGTCGGGAAGACTTTTAAATTCATCGTCAGTGTTGACATGATGCTCGGGACTGTTGTTAACAATTTTTCTTTTACTGACAGATATCGGTATTCTGTCCTGACAACTTTGTAAGTTTGCTTTCTTACCGACGGGTATCAGGTTACATTGGTAACTTAACCATTTTTTGTGTTGACCAACAATTTTTGGTAAGTGTAAAAAACTCATCCATTATGTTCACATCTAATTTTTGGTATGTGTATACCAACGGGGTTATTTTCTCAGAATTCAAACAAGTAATATAATATGCATCTTTACTATGTAGGTTTTGACTGTCTATCAATTTGTATAATGGAACTGATGCAAAATATGACTTGGTGTAGTGTAGTTCCATACTTGTTTAGCTTAAGTGGGGGTGGTGATGTCACCAGATCCATTGGATGGGGTGTCACCATTTTCCTTGCTTGGTCCAGCTTCATCATTGCTTGAAGCTTTTCTCCACATTTTGTCTCTAGCCCTCCAGATATCTTAAATGGTGTTTCCATTGGGATATGTGCTTGTCTTTGTCATCTGATCTTTGCAATCTTTTTTGAGATGACCAACTTTGTGACAGTGTAAGCATGTCATTCCGGGATTTGACCAGCCTCTAGACCTTTTGGTCCATGCTCTCATGTAGTTTGCAGCAATGTGACCATATCTACCACATGCTATACAGTTTGTCCATGTATTGTAGTCCCATACATATTGATTACCAATTCTCTTTGGTTGATAGGGAGTTTCTTGACCTTTTGGCTTCCATGCTTGCCTTTTCTTTTTCCAACATTCAAGACTTGTGTGCCCATTCATCTTGCATGTAGGACAGTATTTGTCCATGTAGGTTTCCTTCTTTGGTTGTTCTATCTTGACTTACATTCATATGCTTTATGTCCTTTCTTGTTACATTTATAACAAAATCCTATGAATGAAGATGTAGATTTAGGAATACCTTTCATTTTTCCTCCGCATACATTTGATGTGTTGCCTTGCTTTCCACAGTGCTTGCATGTCAGCTTTCTTGGTCTTGGATTTTCATAGACATTCTTTGGATTTGCTTGATTTGATGATTCTCTATTTTCGGTATTTAGCCTAAACCGTTGTTGTTGTTGATTCTTCATTGTCCTTCAAGAATATCATCCATTCTTTTATTGCTCTCTTCATCCTTTCTGATAACTTCATTATGTTGTTTCTGAATTCTAATCTCATGCTTTAGTTTTTCATTTTCTTCTCTTAGTTCACAGATAATCTGTATTCTTTCAATAAGTTCAACCTTCATTATGTTTTCTTCTTGACTCATAAGAATAATCTGATTTTTGATCTCATGGTGATGCTCAGCATGTCTTTGAATTTCCAACTCCTTTTCTTGTAGTTTATCTGTAATCTTTCTCCTATTATCAGTGGCTAGTGTTCTTTCTGTTTCAACTTGTCTATCATAACTCATCACATCAATCATTCTCACCATCTGGGTCTCTTGACTGATTTGCAACATCTTTATTTTCTCTGTCAGATGTTGATTAATCTCCTTCAGATTTGTGATGTTCTCTTTGTGTCTAATGTATTGCTTGTATTGGATCCTGAAGATTCAAAGAAATCTAGAATCTCTTCTTCTTGATAATATTTTTCATTGCTCTGAGTTGCCATACCTTTCCTCTCATCCAACAACTCTCTCATCTTGATTCTTGCTTCTTTATACTGTTCATAGAACATCTGTATCTCAAGCTTTTTATTCTCGGTATTCTTGTCAAGTTTGCACTTCTCCACTGTATGATCTTTGCTCTTAAGCCTTTAATGTTTTTCAAGAAGAGACTTATCTTTGATACCAATTGTTGGGATTAATGGGAAGTAGTACTAAGAGGGAATGGGTGAATCACTACCTCTAAAACTTTTAATACTTTTCACAATTCATCATTAGTAATCATTCATTACTGCAATACAAACCATTACTGTTGTTCTTTCTTCTGCATGTAGTATTATTCCATAATCTTTAATTGTTTGCAACATTCATAGAAACATTCATCAAAGTAATAAGCACATAACACAAGATATGATATCGCAGAAAACTCCTATTAGGAAGTAAAAATTGTGGTGGGGATGGCACCCACAAAACTTCACTATCTGTAGAATGGAAGGGAATCGGTAAAGGCTTGCAATTTATCACTTCTGATGATCTACCCTGTTAGGAGTATTAAGGTGGAGACCGGTTAAGATCTACTCTCTTAAGAGCTTTAGCAACACTGATTTAAGTGTGCACTCGGTTAAGAAATTTAAAATAGGACTGTTAAGTCCACCTTTCTTGAAAGGATTCGTTATGTGTACAACACTTGTTAGAATGAGTACATATGATTAACTTGACTATATGCAATCTACAATTGTTGATTATAGATCCATTAAAGCTCTCATAATAATAATATCACCTTAAGTAACTAATTAATACCTTTCTTTGGTCGTCGGTAGCCTCTATTCCTGTTCTTGAAACTGATTTAATTCTTTTATTTTTTTCTGCATGAATTCTCTTGTCTAGTCTCTAGATTCTCTTCGTGGCTACAATCTTCATTGAAAAACAACTATTCTCAATAGATTGAGCATCTATTTATACAAGTATTTGACCTATCTTTGAATCACGCATTACAATGTTAACTCTTAGATCCAAGGTTTACAACTTGACCTTGATCTTTAGTTTCCATGTTTTAAATCAGTAAAAATAATTAAAACAATACTAAATACATTTCTCCCTTCACACATAATGGATTTAAAAGAAAATCAAGAAGCCATAAATACAACTTCAGTGATTTATCTGACGTGAAAAGTCAGATCCACTTGTTGTGGGATGTAACTGATTGTTAGTTCTTGGTCGTCGATTTGAACTAAAATTTTGTCGGCGTTCCTTTGTTGAACTAATCGTCAGGTTCCCTTCATCTGTCAGGTTCCACTCTGTGTTTTTTTGTTGGGTTGCACTGTTGTTACTCAGTAGGTTTCATTAACCTTTTTGTCATCGGATAACACTTAATAGTGTTTGTCAGGATGCTTTGAACTTTACAGTATCAGATAACCTTGGTGTCAGGTAGTGTTGTGCCATGTCTTTCAGTGTAGTGTAAACTGATGGTGTAGATCATGTTTTTCCTTGTGTATACTAATGGAAAAATATAATGCCTTCAAATCTATGTTGTGAGATCTTATTGGTGGGCTCTAATGTAGTTGTTAACATCAATGTCTCAATATACACCATTATATTTTCCATATCACCTCATGATTTTTCGTTAGGATTTCCCATATCACCTCATGTTTCTTATTATAATTTTGATCAGAAATTAGTGCTCATTTACTTTCTAGTTTGTATTTTGCAGGTTTGAACATGAAAGTTTGTGTCATAATGGGGGTGCTGCAACTTCTAATATGGGTAGTCTGGGCAAGTGTTTCTTCCCACTGGGCATGGTACAATATTTTGACAGTAGACATTGTGGGAGGACTCACTATGCTTCTTGAGATTTATTATTCCCCCCAATATGGGGATATGTTAATGATCATGCTGCATGGCATGCTACCATTGTTCCCTAGACATTCATTTGGTGGAGTTTTATCGAGGATGATGTAGTTTTTAGAACTTCAAAGCTTATTAGTAAATCCAAAGACAAGAATGCATCTAGGAAATTACAATAGCATCATTTGCTTATGCTAGTCTGTAGTGAAGATGTCACTTTCAAACACTCTACTATGAGATCTATTCTATACATAGTTATTTTTGTATTTTCTCCTTTTTTCTTCATTACAGAGGAAGTTAATTTAGTGAGGACTTGATTACAAGTCATCATATGGAGACAATTCATGCTTTTCTCCATTTCTTTTTCTCACTAGATGAAATATATTTGTTAAGTTTGCTCTTATATTTAGTTTTATTTGTGTAAAGTTAGGAATGATGAATTTTATTAGGAATGATTTGAAGCACATATGAGAACATTGGAGTCTGGCAGAATGTCAACTACTGCATTGTTTGTGACATTCTTACATTTTGTGCCAATTACATTTATGTGTAGGTAAAATCTTGTATGAAGCTGACATGTTTTGTTGAAATGGTTGTATTTGATTAATTTTTATGTTAGGGTACTATTGATTTTCATGACAGGATCAAAGTGTATTATATGAAAATATATAGTAGTATATATATATATATATATATATATATATATATATATATATATATATATATATAAAAGAAAAAAAGTGAGGGAATAGAAATATATAAATATATATGTATATATCTATATGTTTATATAAATATTTCTCTGTTTGTTATATATTGATACTATATTTTAAGGTTATATGCTAATTGAGAATTAGATTGGATATGTCTATGCTCCAATATATGCTAGCATAGATATCTTAAATAGATCTACGTAAGACATTGACAGACATGAATCTCAAGATGCATATCTTTAACCCATGTCACACTCGTCGTATCTTTTAAATAGATGTATACAAAATATTTGAGCTAGCATAATAGAAATACTCAGTTCATTTGGGGTCTTTATCAAGAAATCAGCCACACCCCGGGTAGTTTTGGTTATGGTCTTACAAGGGATTTTCTAGCTTCCAAGTACCTATTTAGTCATTTCCAAATTTATTCCATGTAAGAAATGAGAAAACTATTTAGCACTTGGGCCATTTGTTTGCAATTTTTTACTCCATCTGACCTCATTTCTTTTGCATCCCCATTGTCACTCCAGTAGGCTAAATATGGAATTTGAGATGTTTCTAAATGGTTTTCTTATTATTTTGTTGTTTTGAAAACATGACTCTGATATCCATTTACATTTTTATGTTATTACGACATATGAAATATTGGACATGTTGATTAATTGTTATGAATAGAATTTGTTTTTAACACTTCAATCTGAGAGAGTTGATTGTGTTGTATTATGGTTGTAAGCATGTTTGTTACTTGCACGGTGACAATATGTTAGGGGTTCCAATATTAGTTATCATGTTCCTTTCCAATACTAAGATGGTTGTTTTGAAAGTGGAAACAATTTCTTTTCAAGTTGGCTAGAAATAATAAATCTTCATATCTGCTAGCCCCAAATGAAGATTGAAGTATGTATTTGAAAAATATTTGAAGCAGCAAGAATGCCAATCCAAGCAACAATTACATGAAAACATAGTCAATTAAGGGATCAAAAAGTAAAGGTTTCATGACACTTCATTGTTAGTGTATACAAAAAACAAATGATAACATTAATTCAAAATTAAAAATCTTAAAAATCATAATCATATTCAACACTACCCAACTCAACAACAATAACTATTAAGATTTTCTAGATTTGATTGTGTTGTAATTTTTTTGCATCGACATTTCAAATCACACTCTGTGATCCATCATCAGGATGAGCAATAAGAGACCACAAGGAAAATTGATGGGTTCATTTTTCCTTGTGCTCTATTATTTCTCATCCTGATGACGGATCATAGAGTGTGATTCAAAATGTCGATGCAAAAAATGTACAAAACAATCCAATCTAAAAACTCTTAATAGTTATTATCATGGATTGTGGAAATCTCTTCTCTTTGATCAACAACAATTTTTATCACAAATGAAAAGCATTGTGTTAAGAATGTCATACAAATTATGAATGTCTATTAAAGCAATAATTAGGAAAAATAGAATCATCCAAACTTCCTTCTAATTTATGTGACTCTCTCCCGTTCATTCATTCTCAAGGACCCTCAGGCTATTGCAGGTTCAAGCAAAAAATTATCATATACGTAAAGCATAGTACCTTCGCTAAGATTAGGAATGGATTTTAGTGCATTATACACATTAGCTTCATCATTTTGCAAATTAGATTTATCCATTTTCAGAGGCTCTCTGAGGCCTACACTCAGATCTCTAATCACTTCACAAATTGCATCCAAGGAACCTACCATGCTTCCCTTCTTCCTCTTTGGCCTCCTTGACGATGACAATGAAGGGTTCTCTCTTCTGCTTGCACTAGATTCATTCAATGTAGGTGTATTGATACCATCATCAACCAAATCAGCAGCAGCCTCAAAAGATGCAGTATCAATCATAATAAGTGATATCTTCCTCATCATTGAGATCGACAACCTCATCCATAAGGTGCCATTCTTGTGTCTCTTGAGCTATTGCAGCTATGGTGCCCTCAACTATGTCATTTCCCACAATGAAGGCC
>MU226370.1:633713-665439 GCA_018584345.1 Thuja plicata | reverse complement strand
AGGGCCTTCATTTTACATTTTTACACATCCATGACTAGAGAGCTATGGATCTATATTTGAGGCCTCATTCTTGAGCAACCTTGAATGGAATGATTCATAGAAGTGTGACAACATTTATGCACACAATGAGAACCTATGTCCCATTGTGAATCACACAAGGAAACATTGTAACTGGAAAGATGGAGTTGAACTGCCTAGTCAATGTGGCTAGTCACTAGTCAACCCATTAAGGATTCACCCTCAGGAATATTCTATTCCAAAAGAGCAAAGCCAAAACTATAGAGATCCAGTCTTAAGGACACCTTCCGACCTTAAGGGATCAAAACTTTGTAAATTGAAACTGGAGGGATCAAGAAATCCTATAAGGTAAAAATCCATGCTTTAAGGATTAGTCCCTATTCCATAAAGGGAAAAAAAAAGTTTGAAGTTTGAAAATATTTTGGAAGTGCGTGTGTGCAAAAAGTGAGTAGAGTGTTGTAACCACCCTAATTTGGTCTGCTCTGACCATAGACCCTATTTTCCCTAAGTGGGATCATACCCCCAATTATGTCAAGACAATTCTTCAATTTATTGGCATAATTCATTTAAATCAAATTTAATCTCCTAAGTGATTTAATCACTAAATTACATTAATTACCTTAGCCAATCAAATCAAATCAATTCAATTCTATCAAAACAAATCAAAAACATGGCTAAAAGTAATTAATTAAAAGGAATTAAATAAAATCCTAATTACACCTCATCACTTGCAAAAGGAAAGCCAATCCCCTAGCCTAATTAATCTAATTAATTGACTATAGTCCTAATTAATTATCAAAAGCAACCAAAAGCTTAAATAATTAATTTCCCCTATTATTGAATGAATATATTATTTATATAGTTCATTTCATTAATATTCCCTTTAACCCCTAACCTAACCTATCTCAACCACCTTAACCCTGGGTTCTAATTAATCCCAACCTCTTCACCCATGCTAAGCCTAATTCTAATATTAATCCCATCTTAACCCACTTCCTAATGATGTCACATTCCTATTCTTTTGATTAAGAATTCAACTCATTCCAAAAATTCCACTTTCTCAAGCTTGGACTTACACCCGTCACCATGTTTCATTAATGCTCTCATAAATGCATCATTAATGCTTATACCCTCACCATTACTACATGGAGAGCAGTAAAAACTCTGGAGGAAATGGTCATGGCGACCATGGCCGTGGTGCAAGAGGGTTTGACAGAAGCTGTCTTAAATTCCCTAATCGGGATGGCCACCGATCCAGTCAAAGGAACCCGAATGGGTTGTTTTGGGAACCAACCAGAACCTGCAATATAAATGGCTCCCATCAAGATTTAACCTCAGCTCAAATGTGGAAAGGCCTGTTAGAAGACCCCTACACTAAACCCAAGGGCTTTAATGGTGGTTGAGGATATAACCGGCGGATGCATGGTGGATGGATTCCCCCACAACAAGACTCTTCATGGACTCATGAGTTTAGCAAGAATGGAAGGAGATGAGAGAGAAGAAATCTTCCATATTGGAAAAGAAATACATCCCTGAAGCTCCCTAATCACTTCAACTTCAAACATATTGAATCAAAGTTCTGGCGGCCTAAATATTTGGGAACTTCCAATCCAGGAGGGAAAACTATTGCACAATTTGAGAAACCCACAATAAAGGTAGATGACACCCTCCTCATTAGATCTTCCACTGTTGTTATAAATAACATTCAATGGGAAAAGTTAGTGATTAATCTACAGGAAATCACTTTCTTCATGAAATGGCTTGGTCCATGGCCGTCTCTAAGTAAGATCCAATCCTAGATAGAATCCAACTGGGGGAAAAGTTTTGAACTCAAAACCATTTGGAATGAGTTCCTCTTGCTGATTAGTCCTTTGAAGGCTGACAAGGACTGGATAATGAGTGGAGGACCTTTCTCAATGGATGGACTAGGCTTCTACATCTGTGACTGGAAGCCAAACTTTAATCCAGATAGGGAGGAAGTGGAAAATATCACTGTCTGGATTAAACTCATCAACCTCCCTTGGGAATACAAGAATGAGGAAACCCTCAAGTTAAAAGGGAACAACATTGGACTTTTTTTAAAGTTGGAAGAGGTGATGGATAGAAATGATTTCTACATCTAGACTAAACTCCTAGTAAATATGCAGAAATGCTACCAAATTCCAGAGATGGTGGTTTTGGAGACAACTCATGGTGAATGGCATTTTAGAGTAGAAGTTGAAATGGTTAACTTGTTATCTGAAGCCAATAAGGCTCAATGCAAGGGCAAAGGTCTTGAAATTAACAACAACATCAATTGGATTAAGGAGTGTGAAATTTACTGCACCAATCAACCACAATGTTCTATCCACTTTGAAGAGGACATGATTTTGAATCGAGCCACAAATAGCAGATCTTACTCTTCTTCAAACAGTCTTGGGACTCCAGAACTAATTCACAAGATCACAGTGGATTCCTTGTTGGCCTCTCCTCACCCAGAATCTAACAATCCACTATCCACCCAAGTGGTGAAAGCTACTCCTCAGCCTCCTCTCTTTACACATTCCCAAACTGGCTCTTTTCAGGCTGGTAAAGAAGAACAAATGCAGTCCCTTATTGTGTCTGACTCTCTATAAGCTAGAAATCAGTCACCTACCCACTATGGGGACAAGCAAGGGGATAGAGGATGAAAACCATACTTCAATGACCAGACTAAATTTCAACCAGATTGGGATGCCCACATATTATAGAATGATGAGAGTCACCCACTACCTCAGTGTAGAGATATTGAAATTTCTCCTGATAAATGCAGAGTCAATTCCTTTTGCTGCCCGAGATCTTCACCAAGATTTTCTAAACCCACCACTTCCCTCAGTGCAGATATCGAGTGGAGCTTTTTACCCTCCCCTCAGCCTTTTGCACTTAACATTGATGCACTCAAGTTCAATCTTGTTGAGCATGCGAGCAATGAAGGATCCTCTCCCTCTCTGTTAGTTTCTAAACCAGTTCCTGGACCCTCTTCTCAAGCATGCACTAGCTACTTTCACCCTATCCTGGTAGCTCTTAATCAAATACAGGATGCACAGGATAAATCTTTCTCACCTTGTGTCCATCCTTAGTGTGTAGATCCCTTTCATGAAGGGAAAATCTCACCCATTCACAATTTGGAAAGTTCTTTAAATGAAGCCAGAGACAGTGGAGATAACCTTTTAGGTGCAGCCTAAAGTTTGGGCTACTACAGTGATGAAGGACATGTGTACTATTTGGGCATGGAGGATACTCCTAATATTCTAGAACAAAGGGGCTTAAATATTTCAATATCTTTGATCAAAAAACCCAAACTAAGGGAACAAAAAATAAGGAGAAGGAAATCCACCAAAGAAATGTTGGAGCAAGCTGGTTGCGCAACAGACCAAACAAAATTGCTGAGATCAGGGAAAAGGTTCACCTTTTCTCAAAACCAATGAGACTCCTCTCGTGGAATGTCAGGGGCTGCAATGCCCCTCAAAAATCTCTCTTTCTCAAAAGAGGTCTTGACCAAGCGAGGGCGGATATTATTTTACTCCAAGAAACTAAACTCAAAGGTGACGACATTATGCTCTTCCAGAATAAATTTAGCAGATGGAAGATTCAGAGGCTAATGGTGCTTCTGGTGGCCTCGGTATTCTATGAGATGATAGGGTGGTAGAGGTGATCCTACTAAATTAGTCTTCAAATTGGCAATGGATTGAGGTAACTTCTAAGCAATTACTTTCTCACTTTTACATTTTCAATATTTATGGCCCTAATAACCCTATTGAAAAGGAGGCTTTATGGATAGACTTATCCAATCACCTTGTGGAAAAAAAATATGACCTTTTCATCTTAGGAGGGGATTACAATGCCATTCTCATCCCTTCAGAAAAAAAGGTGGCAAAGGATGGCAAAGCAAGAGTCAAAATGACTTTGCTGCATTTATTCTAAACAATGGATTATCAGAACTGGATTTCAGATCCAGTAATTACACATGGAGCAACAGAAGAAAAGGGTTCACGAACATAGCAGAGAAATTAGATAGATTTTTCCTGATGGGAAATTGGGAGGAACAGGACTGGTTATGCACAGCAGACATCCTACCAATTGCAAGGTCTGATCACTATCCGATTATATGTAACATCCAAGAAGACTTGGCCCCACAAAGATCCCCATTTAAATTTGAAGCCATGTGGCTGAGATCGGCTAACTTTTATATTAACATGGAGGATTGGTGGAAAAATGCCCCAGAATGGGAGGGGAATAAGTCCTTTATCTTCTTTAAAAAGATTCAATTTATTAAAGAACAACTAAAAATTTGGAACATAGATGTTTTTAAAGATATTTTTGTTGAAAATTTGCAACTAGAACAAAGTCTGCAATCCCTAAATGAAAAGATAATAGCTCAGGGTATGGATGATAATTCTTATTTGGAGGAACAATCTCTTCTACAATTGTATAAAGGGGTGTTGGCCAAAGAAGAGATTCATTGGAAGCAAAAATCCTGTGAGACTTGGTTAAAACAAGGTGACCGCAATACTAAGTTCTTTCACAAATCGGTCAAAGCTAGAAGAGCCCGAAACAAAATCTTCACTATCAATACAAAGTAGGGAGTTACCACCTTGGATCCAAATATTATCAATTAGGAAGCCGTTGACTTCTTCCATGAAACTTTTAATGAAGATCAACCCCAAGACATGAGGATGAAGGATTGTTTAATGTCATCCCTATCACTATCACATAAGCACAGAATGCAAAGCTTATGAGCCCTGTCTCCTTGGATGATGTAAGGAAAGATTTATTTGATATGGGAGGAGACAAAGCCCCTGGTCTAGATGGCTTCCCAGCACTCTTCTACCAAAAAACTTGGGGCATTTTAGGGGAATATTTAAGGCAAGTTGTTGAAGAATCTCATGCAAAAAGGTTTATTTTGAAGGATTTCAATAAGACATTCATTACCTTGATCCCCAAGAAGTCTGTAACCAATTCCTTCTCTGACTTTCAACTGGTTGCTTTATGTAATACTATTTATAAATTAATTGTCAAAGTAGCATCTAATAGGCTTAAACACATTCTTGAGCATATTATTTCTGAGGAACAAAGTGGATTTGCCCCCAAAAGATCAATCTTCGAAGGAATCACTATTGCACATGAAGTTGTGCATACAATCAAAGCAACAAAAGTTAATAGAATGCTGATCAAACTAGATGTCAAAAAAGCCTATGATAATGTAAATTGGGACTTTCTCCTTAGGATACTTAAAAAATTTGGTTTTGCAGACGGTTGGTGAAGTGGATTGCAAGCTGCATCAACACCCCTAGATTCTCTATCCTAGTGAATGGCAGCCCCCAAGGCTTCTTTGAAACCACAAAAGGCATCAAACAGGGGGACCCCATAGCCCCCTTTTTATTTATTATTATGGCTGAAGTCTTGGGTAGACTTATCACCAACAAGAGATTGGAAGGCAGTTGGCAAGGGGTCAAGATTGCAGAAGGTATATCCTCCTTTACACACCTACAATTTGTAGATGATAACCTGCTCCTAGGGGTTGCTTCAATTGCTAAAGCTTGTGTCATCAAGTCAACCTTAGATCATTACAGTAGAGCCACTGGTCAGAATGTTAATTAGTAGAAATCAAAGATCTTCTTCTTTCACACGACCAATAATCTGCAAAAACAAATTAGTGAAATTCTGCAAATCAAGATAGGTAAGCTTCCCAGAAAATATCTTGGAGTGCCTTTATTTGATGGGGCCTACAAACCTCACTTGTGGAAACACCTCATGGACTCATGCTTCAACCACATGGAGGGCTAGAAAAGAAAATGGCTCACATCTGCAGGCATAAATATTTTACTTTAAGCTATGGTGTAAGCCATTCCAATTTATTCCATGAGCTGCTTCAAGATCCCACACAAAGTGTTAGATGCCATTGTCAAAAGAATGAGGAAGTTCTTTTGGAACAGGGCTAAAGAAGGTGATAAATGGCCGCTTATTGCTTGGGGTAAGATTTGTAAATGAAAGCAAAATGGGGGCACTGGACTAAAGGACTGGAGAAAGATGAACTTGGCGCTAGGGGCCAAACTAGTATGGCACATGTGCTGTCAACCAGATAGCTTATGGGTCAAGATCCTCCGGTCTAAGTATTTAGATTCTCTACAGGATGAGAGAATCCTCACTATTGTTAACCCCACTAGAGGCTCTACAATCTGGAATTATCTACTAGATTGCAGATCTATCATCACAAGACATGTCTTATGGCATGTCGGTAATGGACACAATGCCTTATTTTGGGATGATTCTTGGAACAATCACCCAATTTTAAAGGAGAATAGAAGATTTGATGACTTGAGGACTCTCTTCATTAATATATGGGGCTCTAAGGTGGATGATTACCTAGAATGTAGGGACTCCCCTATTGGACCCATGTGGCAATGGAAACTTTTGGATGATCTCAACCTCTCTGCCCTACAGAGAGACCTTATGGAAGATCTTTATAGAATGAGGAGGTTCACAAGAGTTGAAAATTTAGACAAGTTAATATGGTGTAAAGCCAATAGTGGAACCTATTCAGTTAAACTTGGGTTCTTATCCCAAGAGACAGAGGAGGATATATTACCATGGAACACTAATCTTTTATGGGATAGACATTGCTTACCAAAGGCAGGAACTTTTGCATGGATAGCAGTGCAAAGGAGAATTTGAATAGCTGAATGAAGGAAACATTTTGGCCTCCAAGGCCCAACTTGGTGTGTTTTATGCAAATCAGCTCAGGAGGATGTTGATCACTTACTTGTTCAATGTCCCTTTGCAGCAGAATGTTGGGAGCTGATTAAGGAAAAATTAAATATGATTGGTCCTATGCAGCAGGGTATTAAAGAGGTGTTTCAAAGTTGGCCGATCCCTCAAAAGAACACTACTTTATCTAGACTATGGAAGGCATCCCCCTCCATTATCATCTGGGAGATTTGGAAAGAACGTAACAGAAGTATCTTCCAAGACAAGGAAATACCCCTATCTATCATTAAAGCTAGCATTTTAAGTGATATTGAAGAGACTATTCAAGCTGCTCTTATTACTTCCACAGGGGAGTTTGCTTTACACAAAGGCTGACAGGAAACTTCATTGCAATTGGCCAAGCTTGAAATTCAAAAATGGTAATATTAAAGATATGAATGCATAGAATAAAACTAGATTAGAACTGAAGTGGGATAAACCAAGTACAGGATGGGTTAAAATAAACTTTGATGGAGCCTCTAAAGGCAATTCAGGCCCCTCAGGTGTAGGTGTTTTGGTCAAAGATAGCAATGGGAATATTCTGGCACTAGCTTCACAAAGACTTATCAGAGGAACTAACAATGAGGTTGAAGCTAGGGCAGCACTGTTGGCCTTACAATTGGCCAAAAAGTTGAACCTTTAGAATATCCACCTAGAAGGTGATTCACAAATTATTGTAAATGCAATTAAAAATGGGGCAGTCAATGCATGTCACCTGAAGAATATGATTGAAGAGATCTCCCATCTCCTACACTCATTTCCAGACTTCAAAATCACCCATGTCCTTAGAGAAGGAAATAAGGAGGCTGATATTGTCTCCAAATGGGCAATTAGTCCAATGATGAGTAATGAGCCTTGTTTTGAAATTTTATCAGAAGAGATTTTTTGCAACTAAGTTGTTTTTGTGTTGCAGATTGCTGCCCAATACTTTAATTGTTGCTTCTATAGGGTGGCGAATCTCTTATTTTGTAGATTGGAATGATTGATGCGACTGTTGCAAGTGGAAGTCTACATCTTTCAAATGGAGGTTATGACAGGTCTCGAACTACACAAACTGATGTGGCGGTGAGAAAGCTTAGTCTAGGACAATTGGAAGCTTGTGAAGGACAGTCTTTAGAACTTTTCAGAGCCTCCTACTGCACACAGAGATTTTATTCCTGTGATGGATCCAATCGGACAACACTCTATTTTAGGATAGATTCCCAATTTGGGCTAATTGTCAGTTGAAGAGACCGCATTCTTCTCTCTTAATCCATCTCAACCATAGTTTAAAACCACCTTTGGCCTACACCACTCTCATCCTTCCTCTTTAATCCTTTTTTCATTTAGTAGTGATTGAGATGGAAGCCACATTCTCGTTCAGAACCAAGAAGCAGCAAAAAGCAGTGGAAGGTCCAGCCAACATTGAGAGAATTCTAGGCTTGCTGAATATGAAGAATGAAGTCTTGGCTATGGCTATCCAAAACATCCTTGGAAGCCAATATCAAGAGAGATTCTCCAAGTGCAGATCTAATGTTGACATCATCTCCTTGGTGGTGGCTTGGGCCCTGCAACTTGGGGAGTCAGAGAGTGAGGTCAAGCGCATCATAAAACTCCTCTTTGACCCAGATTTACTACTTGGCCTAGAATCAATATTAGAATGGGCTATTCCAGGTCAAGGATTTGACTATAGTGAGTGTTTTGCAGAACTAAAAGAGGGTTTCAACTATGGTCATGTCCCCTTCCTCACTTGGTGGGGAAATGTCAACCAAACAGCCTACCAGAAGGATATAGCAAGCAAATGGAAGACTCTAAAAGCCATTGTGGAGGACTTATCAAGGCCTTAGGAGATGAGGGACAAAGCACTATTTGAGGAGGTGCCCAGGAAGAAACACGGGCAGAGGCAAGGAAAAAAACATGCTGAATATTGAAGGCTAGTTGTTGATGGCTTCGGTCCTCTATTTCTGTAATTTTGTAAATGAATGAGTGCTCTATATGCCTCAAGTCTTATTCCTCCCTATCTCCTCTCTGTTCTCTCCTAGTGTAGTGTTAATGTATTAGCTAATATATAGCTAGACCCATTTTGATATCTCCTCTAAAAGGTAAAGCAGACATGTTCAAGCTATAAATGACTGAATAGCCTCAGTGCTAATATTTCTATGATGTAATCCTTTTTCAAACCAATATATACAAAAACCTGTTACAGACCAAAACAAAAATTCTTATACCCTCACTATGCCTCATAAATGATATCCCTCATTAAGGATCTTAAACATGCATTTAATGTCCTTATCTCTCCTATCACTCCTATTTTATTCTATAAATAGAATGAGTTTTAAGCTCAATGGGCCCCTAATTTTGGATTGTTGAAAGCATTTTTATGATGTTCATATTATTAGAGACTTATATTGCATTATTAGCTTTCATATCATGCATTGTTATAATCTTCATTTTTAGATCTTAGAATGTATATTTCTTGAGCATGTAGATTAAGTTTCATTTAAATCTTTCATTCTAAGTTGTATATGTCACTGATAAATGCATAATTTGAGGGCAATTATGGTATTTTTCACACTCCTATATAGAAAGCAATAGGTCGATTTTAGTGATTGATATGCTTGTTAATCCTTGTTTTTCACTAATACAATGACTTATTGAAGTGTTGTGTTGCAGCTGCACGAACCACAAAATAACACACATTTCTGGTGCCCACCGTGGGGCCAAATCTCAAATTTTACCATACTTTCTATTCATTTTCTACTAATTTGTCTCCCTAAATTTCTGGAATAGAGTCATTTTTGGTCACCAAGGCTCGCATCTCATATATTGGATCACATCGTAGAATCCTGGATCGCACCCCATATATCAGATTTTTCATCTTGGAAATCCTGCATCATTTTTGGTAAAGGCTCGCATCTGGTAAGTATTGTATCATTTTTGGTGTATTTGATCGCATCTGGGAAAAAAGATCGTATCTAGGGATTCTATGGTAATTTTTGGATAACAAAATCGCATCTCATTTTTTGATTTGCAAAATAAAAAGCCTAACCACTAATCTTTTGCTAATGTGTGTTTCTGTCTTTCAAACAGCCTAACTTTCATTTGCAGATCATTGTTAGAGGCTCTTTTGCTAAAAGAGTTGGAGAGAAATTACTAACTTATGGTTTGCAGGTGGTTTAATAGCTTGATTTAATTTTGTTTGTTTGAGGCATTGAAACTAAGGCACATTTTCTAATCACTTATTAAACCAATCAGATTAGTATTCTCTTTTCCTTCAAGGAAAATCTGAAAATCAAAAGTTGGTTTAAAATTTGAGAGGAATTAGGAGTAATCAAACAAAGTAAACAAACTCATCGTTTAATTCATTTTTGGAAAAGTAATTGGACAACCAAATCATTTAAACTTTGTGGGATTAATTGAACAAGATTCATGGTTTAAATTTCCCTTTGGATAAGTAATTGAACAACACAAAGCACTAAATATTGTGGGAAAAAGAATGACTCATTGTCTAAATTTGGATAGAAATTGAACAAACAAATCACCTAACTTTGGGGAAATTGAACAAACAAACTTTGCTTTCAAAGTACTTGTGTTTTCATTAACTTAGGAATATTTAAATCAAGCTTAAGCTTACCTTTCAATCTCACTAGAGGATTTTCTCTTCCTTCCAAGTGGGGGAATCAAAAACTCAATATGGGGGATTGAGTTGTGAGTGAAGTGGTTTGAGGGAGTGAACAAGTAATTGAAGTGTTTTGGGAGAAAATGGCATGGACTAGGAGAGTATGCTCTTCTTCTTTCGAAGAATTAGAAATCTTGAAATCCTAAGCTCGCCAATCCTTTGTATTCTTATTAAAACATTAGAGGGCCTACTGGTTGAGGGAAAAATCTCCCGGGAATGACCCAAGTGAGGACAGGTTTTACGCAAACCCTTCCAACTCAATATAAATAATTGATTCCTTATAGGCCAAAGCCTCAGAAGACAGAATCAGTTTTTTTCTTAGAATTTTGATATTATTCCTTGAACATGCTTGGGTATGTGTAGAGCGGAGCTGCTTGAATCTTGCTTGTGAGACTTTACATATTTGAGTACTCATAGGGATATACACCTCAATTTTGCCTTGTACAATTCTATGGGAGACAGTTTCAAATCAATTGCCCCATCATAAACAAAAAAATTTGTAGTCCAACTACCCGATTCATCCCTGAAAGGGTGATAATCTTTGTGCAAGGCAAAAAGTGATTGCCCCAAGATACTCGTCATTTCGTGCCCTCACTTGCATTTGGAGTTGGCTAATATGGCATCATGACTGGAGCCAATGCGTGCTTGGTGATGACCATATTATGATTAGAATTTGAGTGTGTACCTGAGTCAATGAGCAAGGATTTTCATCCTCTACTTATAAAATAGGGCGTAAGGATGTGTTTTGTTCACCCCTAACAATGCAAAAATGTTTGATGTGTTTGAAAGCTCATTAACAAGATAAATCATTCAAACAAGAAACAAGATTCAATCCTCTGGCTACATACTGTATTTTTCACTCACTGGAAAGACTCAAAAACAACCTATTATCAAACAAATTTGCACAAACTTCAAGACAAATTAGACAACAAATTAATAGAACATTAGAGAGTCATTTTTAGTCTATCCTAGCTTGCATCTAGTTGTACAAACTTGCATGCAGTGTGCAAGCTCGCATCTGGTCAATCTTGTATTGCTTGTAGGGAGAAAGGTCACATCCAGATACTTAGGCTCGCATCTAGTTTTGCAAAATCTCGCATTCAGAGTGTTGCATTTGGGATAGTGGGCACTTGCATAGTTGCCTCTCAGAGAAATTCAGTTTATTTGGGTACCCTTTTGGCTCATTAGTCTGACCCTGTTGATTTTTCTGGTCTCTTTGTTGTTGTTTCAAAAAAAATTTCAGGTCTGCCTTGTATTTCATGTTGAACTCTTACAATCTGCCTCAAAATGTGTGGTCCATTCACTCTTAAAAACAACTTGATTCCCAGCTCGCTATCAGGGCATTCTAACCCTTTGACACTGGAGGCATTTGCTTCCACCAAACAAAATAATCCTTACAACTTGGGAACACTTACTTGACCGATTTGAGACCTCACTTGACACTATTGGGAAACTTTGGACATAGTTGAGATACAACTTCATGGTTAGCACAAGACGTAACAAGTATCTTGTTGATGAATCAAAAGTACCTCCTAAATTGCTACATTTTCAAAAAGGAGAGACATCTCACAATCCTCTATTTGACACAGACTCACCAGTAATGGATGTTGATAGGAATGAATGGGCTAATGCCTTCGAAGAATACAACCATAAGAAAAACCAATGATATCAAGACAATACCAATAATGAGGAAGATGTCAACATTAAACACCCTTTGTTTGAGTCATAAAGCAATGAAGACATTCCCGAAGAAGAGTACAATAGACTTAAACAAAGTAGGATATTCCAAAGAACGTTGGAAAAGATAATTGGTGAAGACAAAGAGAAATACTTTCTCCATCTAGAATCCATTGGAGTAAAATTACCTAAATATTATGATGTTGAAAAACTAAAGGAAAAAGAGATATCAACCCCTATCTCTATTCTCACCAAATAAATGACCTTAATGCAAATAGAACTTGCAACTCTCAAACAAGAGAAGGCTAAACCCAAGAAAAAATACTCTTTGGAATCCATTTGTCCATTTCCTTTTGACAAGAGTATCAATATGGTTCCATTTCCTCCCAACATGGAAAGGCCAAAATATGACAAGTATATGGGAGAGACTGATCCACATGACCATGTGAGGGATTTTTGTGACCTAATCATAGAGTACATGCATGAACCTACATACCTAATGAGGCTATTTCTGGGAAGTCTAGGCAGAAATGCTATGGAGTGGTTCTCCAAAATCATACCCAAGGTAAAATCTTTTAAGGAGTTAATTCAATGGTTTATCCAATATTACTCCTACAATATACAACATGACGTAATTGTGATGGACTTGTGTAACACAAAGTAAATAACCGATGAATCCTTTACACACTTTTACAAAGGTGGAGGAAAATATTTGCAAGGTATTCAAGAGCTATTCCCGAATTAGAGAAGATGGAAATCTTTATTAATAACTTGATACTTGAATTGAACTATGCATTACAAATGCAAGATTCACCTAGCTTTGATAGGATGATCAAGAATGCCATCTGTATTGAAGAGTTCATGGTTAAGAAAGGAGAAACCACTCTCCAAAGTGATAACAAATCTACCAACTCCAACAACAAGCCTAAATGGTGGAAACAAAACAAGAATGTCATTAATGATGGAGTGGTAGATGCATCTAATGCCAATCCTAAACCAACAGTGTTCAATCTAACAAATAGCATGCAAGCAAGTAAATATTCCAAGGTAACAACCACAATACCTAAAGAAAACAATGAGAAAAACAAGACTCAACCATGGACTTCTGAACCTCAACAAACATTCACTCCTTTGGGAGAACCTCTTGAGACATTTTTGAAAACACTCTTGGACAACAAAGTTCTTACAATCTCAGATTCAAAACCATGGGAACCAGAAGTCAAACCAAGATGGTGGGATGGCAATTATTATTGTGTCTTTCACAAAAAAAAGGGACATAAGACTAATAATTGTCTTAAACTTAAGCATTCTATACAAGACCTAATTGAAGGAGGCAAGATCAAAGTGGAAGGACACACCACTAATGAAGACCATACAACATTTAACAAACCATTCCCTAATTACGAGAAAGGGGAAGCATATAAAGGAAAAAGGAAATGAAGTAAACTACACCTACTCCAATAATGATAATGTGATCAACATGCTAGACATTAAATATGAATCAATTAATGTGATCACTATCAAAGGTGTTAAAGACACATCTCCCCAATCAAATGTAGTGACATGAAGTCAAGCACAAGTCACGATCAAAGGACCTAATTCCTCATCAAAATCAACAACAACTTCCAAGGTACCTATTGTCACTATTCCAAACTAGTGGCAACAAGACAAACAATTACCATTCCAGCAATGAACTATAACTTGGTGGATCAATTGCAATGAACCTCTGCTCAAATTTCTATCTTTGAGTTACTTAAAATCTCCTTAGTGCATAGGGAAGTTCTTGAAAAATCCCTACATTCAACAAATGTGCCAAGGACATTGATGTAAACAAATTCCAAGCAATGATTAATCATATCTCAGCACCGCATTACCTCTCTTTTTCAGAAGAAGATGATAAATCCTTGACACATCTGCATAACCAACCCCTTCATATTGAAGTCCTAATTCACAAATCCCGTGTTAGACGTGTGTTGATAGATGGAGGCGCAGGGTTGAACATTTGTACTCTCAATCTAATCAGGAAGTTGGGTCTCTCAGAACAAACCATTGATTCAAGAAGTAAGATCACTATTAAACCTTACGATGAAGAAGAAAGATCCTCTAGAGGCATCATTGTTCTACCAATCATAATAGGACTAGTTGAAATAAATGTGATCTTTCAAGTTCTAGATCTACCCTTGGCTTACAAAATATTATTAGGGAGACCTTGGATCCAAGAAATGCAAGCAGTACCATCTACTTACCACCAGTGTATCAAATTCCCACATAATGGGGTGGAATTAACAATTCCTGCAGATGCCAGTTATACTTGCAACAATGTTAAAGCAGATAGTATGGTCCCTCGTAACAAGGAAGTTCCAAAATAAAATGTACCTGGAACTACTAAAGACATGGTTATGAAAATCTTTGGAAAGACCTTAAAACTTGAAGAAACTAGTATGGGAGAATACAAGCTAAACATGACCCCATCATTGACCGAACTGCCAGTGTCTCCAAGATCTTATGGGAAACCTTCCCCATCTTTCACACCCACTACATCTAAAGAGATAGAAATTCACAAAGCAACTAGTATGGTTAAAGCATCTACCTCCCAAGAGAATAACAAAGAAGAAAAATCAGTCTTGACTTGGCTTTACAAGGAGGAACCAAAAGAAAATGAGGTAAAACATGTAGACATATCCGCAGAAAAGTATGGTAAAGGATATGATATTCTCAAAAAAATGGGATATAAAGGAGAAGGACCTTTAGGAGACAAATGAGAGGGACTTGTTGAACCTATACACATTGAATTCAGAAATACCAAAGCTAAAATAGGACTAGGTTTCAATAAAAAATATGAAAGCCCTACTTCAAGAGATGGTCCAATCTTTGATGAAGGAAGTGATGAAGAAGAAGAAACAAAACTAGAACAATGGACCTATGAGAGATTATTGCATATTGGTATAGAGTATCCTAAATATCAAGGAGAAACATATGTACCTAGCTTTGAGACACCACAATACACTCATGTTCCTTTATTAACACAAGCTACTATTCAAGAGGTAGAGGAAACAATAGAAGACACTCTAGAAGTGACATTGATAGAAACAAATATTGAAGACATACCCCAAAAACAAGATTCACATCCTAACTAGGGGAAGTTGGTCACAATTTCACACATCCTAGATTTACCACACTTTGATCTATAAGTGGCTAATAGAGTACATCAAGTAACTATTATTGAGTTTCTAAACAGATCAAATGATGAAATAAAAGACTCACATGATTATGAATGGGATGTCCTATCTAATGCTACCATGGACATTGAAGTAGATGTGATTCATAAATTAGCGCCGATATTTCAAAGAGGAGAGAGTTCTAACACTTCCCCTAACACTGTTGTTGTTCCAAAATCAGATGAGATACCATTGCCTAGAATTCTTGATGAAGAAAATGGTGTTTTACTAGGTCTAGAGGATATTATGAGACTACAAGCAATAAGTTCCATTTTGTTGAGAGAAGAGGAAGAAAGCTCAAGTGATGATTCACTAGAGTTAGGTCCACATATTACTAACAATGACCCTATTAATGTCAGTTTAATTCTTGATGATCTAAACACTATAGAAGTAAACTTAACATAACATGTCTTGTCGGTTAATAGTTTTGACACTAACGTGATGTTATCCTTACTGAACTATGATTCATTATCCTTGATAAACTCTGACTTAATTGATTGAACAAATTCAAATCCTAATCCTATCATTAACTTTCCTAATGACTACACTTTTGCTTGCTACCTAAATTCTTGTGAACCTTATCCTTCTTCCACCAATGCAAGAAGCGTGAACATGTCACAGGAGGATATCAAGTTTCTCAGTCACAAATTGAAAATAAAAAATAAAAAAGAACCGATGGTGAAAACCAAATTGTAGCAGTATCATATTCTAAAATAGTAAAAATAAAAGACGTATCTGATGGTGAAAACCTCTTAGAGGCACCAAAAGTTGAGATTCTTGATATTCTCCCTGAGCACTTCCAAGAAAGATCTCCAGTTTTGATAGAACCAACACAACCAGTTAACTTGGGCACAACTGAAGCTCCTCAAATTATTCACTTAGCACAATCCTTATTAGAAGAGGAGAAGGTACAATTCACTGTGTTCCTAAAAGAAAAAAGATCAACTTTGCATGGTCTTACACAGATATGCTTGGACTAGATCCTGAATTAATAATGCATCATTTGTCTATAGCTCCTGGGATCAAACCTGTGAAATAAAAACTAAGAAAGATGTATCCTCATGTTGCATTACCGGTGAAAGCAAAGCTAGAAAATTTACTGAAAGCTGGATTCATAAGAGTCATTGCTTACGCAAGATGGATTTCTAATGTGGTACCGGTATCTAAAATAGATAAATCTATCAAGATCTATACATACTTTAGAGACTTAAACAAAGCATGTCCTAAAGATGATTTTCCACTACCAAACATTGATATGATCATAGATCTAACATCAAGCTATCAAATGTACTCATTAATGGATGGTTTCTCAAGCTATAACCAGATTAAAATTGCTCCTAAAGATCAAGAGAAGACCAAATTTACATGTGCATGGGGAACTTTTTGCTGGAACATTATGCTATTTGGGTTAAAGAATGCAGGTGCTACATACCAAAGAGCTATGACTAGTATATTCCATTATATGATGCATAAAAACATGGAGGCTTACGTGGAAGATACCTTAGCTAAATCAAAATAAAGGACTACTAATATTGAAGACTTGCGGAAGACATTAGATTACATGGAGCAATTTCAACTCAGAATCAATCCAAAGAAGTGTGCCTTTGGGGTTCACTCAGGGAAGTTGCTAGGGTTTATTGTATCAGCAAAAGGAATTGAGGTAGACCCTAAAAAAGTTAAAGCTATACTAGAAATGACTCCTCCACACAATATTAGTCAAACAAGGACATTGCAAGGGAGACTCCAGTCAATCAGGAGATTTATGTCACAACTTGTAGACAAAGCACATACCTTTACTAAATTGCTACATAAAGGTGTCTTCAAATGGGACGAACATTGTGAAACTAACTTCAAAGAATTAAAAGAGTACCTTGATACTCCTCCTATTCTCATGACAACCATTCATGGAAAGCCATTACTCCTATATATTTTAACTACAGCTACATCACTGGGAGTATTGTTGGCGCAAGAAGATGAAACTAAAAAGGAAAGAGCAATCTACTATATCAATAGAACACTAGTATCCTATGAACTCAATTATAACATAATTGAAAAAGGTTGATTAGCAATTGTCTTTGCATCACATAAATTGAGACATTATATGCTATCACATACAGTAAAGCTCATTGCAAAGATAGATCCTTTGAAATACCTCTTAAGCAAGACAACATTAACATGACGACTAGTAAAGTGGGTCCTGATTCTAAGTGAATTTTAAATTGAGTATATAGACAGAAGGGATATTAAAGGACAAGTCCTCATTGACCAATTAGTTGATTCACCACTCTAAGATGATGAACCTTTGAGAATTGAGTTCCTTGATGAAACAATTATGCATCTAACTGAGTATCCATGGAAGATGTACTTTGATGGATCTTTCACGCAACAAGGCTCTAGAGAAGGGGTTCTATTCATAATGCATCAAGGCTAAAAAATACCCAAGTCCTGCAAATTGATGTTTCCATGCACAAATAACATTTCTGAATATGAAGCATTAGTAAATGGTCTTAAACTTTCTATGGAATGGAAGATCATAGAGTTACATGTGTATGGTGACTCCCAGCTTATTATTAACCAAGTAAATGGAGATTATTAGACTAAATATGAGAATTTGATGCCCTACAAACAATTGGTTCATGATCTGAAAAAATACTTTGTCTTTGTCACATTCCAGCAAATACCAAGAACAGAGAATAAAGTTGATGATGCTATGGCTACACTGGGATCCATGTTACAACTAGAGGAACATCAATTCCGCTATGAATTCTTGGTGGAAGAATTATCCTACCCAGCTTTTGATACCCCCGAATACCAAGTAATTTGTGCTTTGAACACCCCAGACCCATCTCGGTATGCTAAAATCATTGCTTACCTAACTGACCAAATTATACCCAATGACCTATCTAGAAATGAAAAATGAGCCCTAATTAGGTCAACATCATATTATGTCCTCATTACTAATAACTTATATAGATGAGGTCTCGACGGTACACTTCGTAGGTGTTTAGAACACAAAGATTCAGATTGCGCATTGAAAGAAGTCGACGAAGGTGTATGTGGATCACACTCATATGGATTTTCACTAGCTAAGAAACTTCTTAGAGTAGGCTATTACTATCCCACCATGGAAAAAGATGCTATTCAATTTTCAAAGACATGTCATAAATTCCAAACACATGGAAATATCATCCATGCTCCTACTCGAGAACTCATACCATTCATAACGCATTGGCCATTTCAGCAATGTGCCTTTGATTTGGTTGGACAAATATATCCTAATTCTTCAAGTGGACACAAATACATCATTACAACCATTGAGTATTTCACAAAGTGGGTCAAAGTCATGTTGCTGATCAAAGCTACTGGCAAACAGGTGGCTATGTTTATCTTGAACTACATTATTTGTAGATATGGGATACCCTCTTTAATTATAACAGACAATGGGGGCCAATTAAAAAACTAAGACATTGAAGACCTTTGCACACAATTTTACATTACTCAACATTGTTCATTAATTTATTATCCTCAAGGTAATGGAAAGGATGAGGCATCTAACAAAAATATTCTCAAAATCCTACACAGAACTGTGAGTAAGTCTGGCATTTACAATTAAATCTAGCACTTTGGGCCTACAAAACAAGTATCAGAACACCAACTGGAGCCACATCATTTGCCCTAGTCTATGGCATTGAGAAAATATTACCTATTGAGGTTGAAATCCCATCTTTGCAAGTATATTTACAAGGTCTTGTTACTGACGAACAATACCACATTGATCGGGTAAATTCTTTAGACTTACTTGACGAGCGCAGGCAACAAGCCTTTGATTATCTAAAAGTATACCAAAAATGCATGTCAAAAGGGTACAATAAAAAGGTCAAACCATGACACTTTCAAGTAGGGGATCTCGTTCTGAAAGAGAATCCTAAGAACCAGCCTAACAAAGAACAGAAAGGAAAGTTTGAACCCAACTGACTGGGACCTTATGTCATTACTGTAACTTTTGGGACTAGAGCTTATCAACTAGCTACACCTAAGGGAGATGTTCTTCCTGATCCCATTAATACTCTACATTTGAAGCAGTTCTACACTTAATGTCTGGCTAGTAGAGCCTATGTAGTGAAAATCTTAGAAAATGCCAAAAAAATTACAAAATTGATCCCGAAGAAATCCAAAAAATAATGGAAAAGTCTTTAACAAAGGTATCCTTCGTGAAAACCTGGCAAACAGGCGCCTTGATACTACAAAAAAAATTAAATAAAGCAAAAATAGAAAAAAAATTGAAAAAGAGAAAAAGTGCCTCGATGAAAACCTGGCAAACAGGCATCTTGGTACCAAAAATAAAAAGCTTTGTCGATTGGCAAAAACCTGGCAAACAAGCGTCACTCAAACTCTATGCTCTATCTATCAATGCACTAACTACACTAAAACTTCATACTTGCACCTACGCTATTTGGTGACTCTGATTCCTTACAAATGTCCTATCCTTGCTTGGGATTTGTCTGCATTTACATCTTAGGAATAGTCATTCTGCACTCAATGGCATCTTTGTTAGGATTATATTATACTGAGAGGGGGGGGGGTGAATCAATATAATAGCACTTTAAACTTATTCTTCAATTACTTAAACCTTAACCATACATTTGTAGTAAAGTAAAGAACATAAGAAAATTACACAATACTCATAACACCGAGATTTGTTTACGAGGAAACCCTGGCCAAGGGAAAACCCTAGTGGGGATGATACCCACAAGCATGTACTAAAGTATAATGTCCCTGTAAGGAGACCTAGCCCTATTAGGAGCTGAATATTACATAGTACATTTCCTTGTTAGAGGAATAACAACCCTGTTAAAGGTTCACAACACCCTGTTATGGGCTTCTGAGCTTACAACTCTTACAATGTAATTCTGTTACAACATGTTCTCAGTCATGAACAAAACAAGCATCACAAATGCTTTGATAGTTCCTTTATAGCTCTACCATTCTCTTCTCTTCCATTCACATGTCTTCTCTTCCAGATAACTATTACACTCACATACACATACATACATAATCTTTACCAAAAATATCTTACAAATATATCTCATAACTTTACAAAGTCGGCTCTCTATATGATTATTAGAAATAATACTAAGTCGGCCTTCAATACAAATACATTTAATATAGTAAACATTAAATGCATAGTCAGCGCTCTTGCATAGTCAAAGTATAGACTATCAACAACCAAAATACAACTTTGATTTCCTAGAGTCCAAGTCATACTCCCTCAGTCTTTGCTGCTGTCTAACTGCTCTGTATCACTGTTCTTCAGCAGTCTATCTATCTTCAAATCCTTATAACTCATTGTAAACTTAACCAAATCCAAATTTATCTTAGGTGGAGGTCATAAATAGTCCATACTATCTTCCTCTAAGGTCTCTTTCCCTAATTCATTGATCTTTGTCTTCGACAGCCAAAATACTTTTGTATCACTGCTACTATACTTAGTCAATTTCTGAGTAAAACTTAACTTCAAAGTAATCAATCTTAAACCCAGATGTGTTTCCATTAATGAAAACAAAAAAGTGAATCAAATTTACCAAAATAGATCACTTTCCAACAATCTCTTCCATTGTCATTGATGGCAACACTTAAAAAAAATATATAGGTGCTCCAACTAAACAAAACTGTCTCTTCTTCTCCTTATCTCTTCTCCATATTTTTCTCTCTTTATTTTATATATCTTTTTTTTTAATTTTCTCATTCTCTTTTTCATCATCATTTTTTTCTTCTTCTCTTCTCCCCCTTTGACAACAATGACAAAGGTGCATATAAAACAATATGTCCTAGTTCCTACTTACCAGTTTCAGAACATCCTGAAAAGAGTCTTCCGAAATCTTTACTTCTGTGTTCCATGTCATGAACAAAATCTGACTGATGTGAATCAAACCATTCATTACAAATGATGTAGTTTCCACTTCTTTCAACTCAGTGGGAAATCCTTTGGTCAATGAATCTACAACCTTCTCTAAATCTGAGAGATGAGCCTCAAGTATGGATAATTTTAGAGTAATAAAGCTCCTCAGCAAATTGAATCTATTTAATTCTCTCCCTTTCTCATTATCCAATACACTGAGCTTGGCCAATATCCTTGTAACTTATGTGTCTAGTTCTATTGTGGATTGTTAAGATGTTTCACAACCGTCCATAAAGTTGTTCAGAGTTGGTCTCTCCTTGGCAATAATGTCCTCAACATTTTGAATGTGTCTAACCGGATTCATGCAATAGCCAAATAGTTTTCTCCCATGTCCAATGCAGTTCTTTGCATCTGTCAAATAAGTTTTTACAATGCCGAAGTCCCATGAGATGGACTTGTAGACTTCTGTTAGTTTCTTCTCTTAATATGTCTTCTTAGCCTTCTCTTCTGCAATCTTCAACAAAATTTCACAATACCCATCAAATTCATCAAGTGTAATCTTCAAGTTTTGAATGTCATCTTTGTGCTGGAAAACTATAGGTACTAGAAATAATTTATTCACAGTATCAATAGATCTTTAGATAAATTTTATCTTCTTATCTCCTTTATGTTCAGATCTTTCCTTTGCTTTGTTTAAAGTGGTGAATGCCAGCTTTACCAATTCAACTTCATCCATGCTATCCACATTTACATCAGTGCTTGCCAACAATGAAATAAATGGTGATTTTACTTCTTTCTTTTCAACTCTTTGATGTTCTATCTTATGCTCATCATCCTTTTTCTGTTCAACTTCCTCTTTCTGTTCTACTTCATTTGCAACAGAGGTGTCCAAGTTTCCTACAAAAGGGTCATTCTAATCTTTTGAGGGGTCAAGGGTTACTGCTACACCAGAGACATAGAAATCTGGTGGAGGATTTTCTTCGTTCTTCTCTGTAGAGGTCTCTGTCACCTTAGGTATTTCACCCATTCCCAATTGTGTGGGTGATGTTGTTATAAGAGGTGAGGACTTGCCAGAAGTGGAGCTCATTGGAATCTTCTCTAATGCCTTCTGAGTTTCCTTAGTCACTTCATCATACCTCCTTCCCATTATCTTCAATAGTCTAACCTTTGTTCTCAATAGAGGTTTCAGTTCTTTGAATATTCTATCTCTCTCTTGTACTGATAACACAGGCATCATTTTATCAATTTCCTTATTCCTAATCTGATCATCCTTAATCTGTGCCAAGTGTTTTCTGCTCTCCAATGTTGCATATAAATCTTTGGGTACACTTCCTTTAATTTCTAGAAGGATCTTCTTGAAGGTAAGCAAATGCTCTATCACAATATCTTCAATCTTCAGCTTGTCTGATTCCTCATATCTGTCATAGTATTTATCAATTAAAACCAATTTACCTTGTTCAATTTCTCTCTTTTCCAACATCTTCATGTCAAGTTTCCAAATATGTTTTTATGTTTTCTTCTCTTCTCCTATTGTGCTTTTCTCTTTAGGCTTGCTTGATCTTGTAACTCTAGGAGTGACAACCTTTTCTTGTTCTGTTTTCTGCTGTGGAGGAGGTGGACTATCTACCATAAATGTTAGTAATAACTGAGAAGGGGGCGTGAATTAGTGGCCTCAAATTTTATCCAATTTAAACTTTAATCCACCAATCAATACTTCTCAAATTATTAAGTCCCAACAAGATGCATGCCTTTGAAATTATTGAAATAAATAACTGTCTGTCGGTTTACCTTGTCTGTCCTTATTCCTTTTGATAACCAATAAGCAGTAAACTATATTTACCGATACTCAGTAAATATGCAGAGTATACCAATCAATCCATAAATGCATATGTAGAATGTAAAACAATAAAGTAATAAACCATACACATATAACACAAATATTTTAACGTGGAAACCCTGTTAAGGGAAAAAACCACTGAGACTGGTACCCCAAATTTTCACTCTTCTAAAGTGAGCCCTGTTAGGAGCCAACCCTGTTAAAGGTTACAAACACACTGTTAAGTGCGGCCTTGTTAGAGAATTTTCAATACATAGGTTGTCACTAAGTATCTGGCATCTACGCTACCATCCTTGAATCAGTCTCATGACTGTCAATAGGCTTTATGCAAATCTTACTACCATCCTTGAATCAACCCCCTTCTTAGACTATCAATAGGCTTTATGTAAGACCAGTGCTACTATCACGAGTCAACCTTCTGGTAATCTATTAGGATATACCTCAAATACAAAAGACTGTTAAGTCCTACTTTGTTAAGAGACTTTATGCTTCAATGGTTAAACTGAATCAAAATGACTTGTTTTTAATGCAACTGAATTGCAGATTTTCAGATCTATTTACTTACAATATCTTTCTGATCAATATATCATTGCAATTCCTTTGTACTTAACTCTTTCTACTCTATGATGTTGTGCTTCTCTGTTTGTCGGTGTCTACAAAATTCTTTAGCTCTCCCTCATCTTGATTGATCAGGATTGTATGAAGTTCATCCTTCATCAGTTTCTCTTCTGCATCTTCTATTAGTTCACTCCCTCGAGTATCTGATTGCTTCTTGACCACCTCTCAGAATGACTAATGCTTGTCTCTTAAATAGACATGATATTCCTTAATTCTAGGTTCTTGATTCTTGATTCTTAGCATGAAAAACAATCCAACCAAGTTGATTTACGACTTTGACTCCTATTTTATCTCATAGTTATCTTCTTGCCAGCTGTATAAATCAATTACTTAATGGTGGTTGAATAAAGAAAATAAAACAACCAGTTAAGTCTATCTCTTAGCTCTGCTAGCTAGATATTTTGTCATTTTTTGATCTCTCTGTTTTGTCGTTCAATTCTACAGTTCGTCGCCAGTGACAACTGCCAGTTCCGTCGGTGCAGCTTCAGTTAGCTTCGGGATCTTCGTCCGTCGGGCAAAACTATTTTCAACTCTTTGGGAATCCTGTAATTCTACTTCATCAGGAAATACTATCTTCTGCTTGTTGGGCATCACTGTGACTTTTTCTCTATCTTTTACCGATGGTGTGCACTCTGTCGGTGTGGTCTGTTACTTAGTGAATACTTGACTTTTAAGCATTGCTGAAAGTATAACCTTTATTCCTTTGATTCTTTGAAGTCTTTGGCATTATGTTTATGACCATATAGATGATATCAAGTTGACATCAATGACAATACAAACCATTAACTGATTTTATGTCTTGCATTATCTTCAACTTAATATTGTCAAACATTCAATCAGTTACATGTCATCAATAACTACCTTAGAAATGATAGGGTATCAGTACTTCCACTTGCTACTCCAAGAGATCTCTCTTCCATCTTTCTTTTGACTTATTTCAATTCCTCTTATGTCAGTCTAGCTTGTATGCCGCAATTATGAATAAGGTTAGAAATTTTCCTTTTCCTTGGTCCTCTAGACTGTTCCTCTTTTACCTTTGCTGACTTTTCTTCATAGGTTCCCCATCTTTATTTTGATGTGTCAACTTCCAATGCAAGAACATGTTCTACTTGCATGGTGAGTATTTCAAAACTCACTTCATAACCCATGGGCTAGCACCACTTCTTCCTAGGTGTAACTACTTCAAAACATACACAATCAATTTCAACCATGAAACAGATTGTATCCTTGTACTTTTCCACAATGTCCTCATGTAACTTGTATCTTGTCTTCATCTATTTCTGTAGAATTTTGATCATGGAAAATAAATCTCCATGTACCCAAGTAGTATTATGTCTTTTGTAGCTCTGTGAAATCAGTAGTCCAGTGGTTAATCTAGACTTCCAACCACTAGGATGTAAACCAGGAAACTTGTGCTCAATGTGAATGAACATATGCATCAATAACAAACCAAATCTGAAAGTTTTACTTTTATCCTTCTTCACTAGCTTCACATTCTCCAGAAATTGCTGAGCTATAACTTTGCATAGGTTATATTTTGTGTTTTCCTTTACCATTCTCCAAGCCATCATGATTACTCCAGCAGATATAGAGTTAGGTCTGCTATTGTAGTAGAATTTGTATCCGAGTATCATGGCAATCAATCTCATATCTTGCTGAAAGATGTCGCTTACTGTCATTGCCCTCTTGTCCCATTTAGAATGTGTTAGGGTTTCAACTTCTTTCTTCACATGCTTCTCCGCAATAGGTATAACTCTAGTGTTATCTAATCCAGTGATCTCATGAATTAGGTCACTACAAATCTTCATAGGTTGGTCACCAATCCATATGAACTGATCATGAACCCTGCTCATCAATATCTTGAACCATTCATTTTCATGAAACTCGCATAAATCCATAATCTTCATTATGCTCAACTGACTAATGTGTTTGAATTCTTCCTTCACGATTCCTTTCTCAGTCATATCTTCCATTTTAGTGAGTATTTCATTATCTCCCAATGTATCATACTTACAATGTATGTAAGCCCTAATGTCTTCTACGTGCAATACGCCATGTGGGGTTTGTGAAAATGCTCCTTCCGGATCTTCTTCACAAGACTTATACAGATGTTTCTTGAATTTGTATCTAGGATGATCAACAACATCAAAAATGACAGGTGCATCCATAGCTTAGATGATGTAAAATACCTTTCTCTGCAGAAATTCGAATGTTATGCTCCAATCGATCATGCACGACAAATGTAGAATCAAGGTAATCTTTAAGAAACCCCCCTTTCAAAAAAGGTGTAAAAATTTGGCAAAATTTAGAAAACTACAGAGGAAATTATTAATTTTATTGGCAATTTTTTTTTTTTGCAAAGAATACAAATAATCTCAGTTGGCGAATAAAAAATAGTATTTATAGTATAAAAATATATAATGGCGAATAAAAAATGGAATGGATAGTATAAAAAATATATATTGGTGAATAAAAAATAGTATTTATAGTATAAAAAATATATATGGGCGAATAAAAAACAATATGCATAGTATAAAAAATATATATTGGCGAATAAAAAATAGTATTTATAGTATAAAAAATATATATTGGCGAATAAAAAATAGTATTTATAGTATAAAAAAAATATATGGGCGAATAAAAAACAATATTTATAGTATACAAAAATATATATTGGCAAATAAAAAATAATATTTATATTATAAAAAATATATATTGGCGAATAAAAAACAAATTTATAGTATAAAAAATATATTGGCAAATATTCAAAACATAGCGATGGGACTACGTGTCAAGTTGGGTGCTATGTGTCATTTACTGATAGTGATGACCATTTTGTGAGGACAGATTGCGTAGCTTTGACAGGCTAAAAGGAGGATTGATGGCTAAAGGTTACGAAGATACGCAACGACCCTGTTGAAGGTAAAAGGCATGCAGATTCTGTGTGATCAGATGGCCCACTTAATGACTTAGTCTCAAGATGATCAAAATCTATCAAGCAAGTCATTAAGTCTGAATGACACGTGTCCTTGTGGTGATGCATGTCCCTATGGTGACGTGGATTCGACTAACATGAAGGTGACCACAGATTAAAGAGTTAAAGGTTTAGCATTTAAATATTGAACTTCAAACTGCAAATTGCAATTAATTATTATTGAGACTTATTGACACCAAGATTTTGATTAGACATTAAAAAGGATAATTTGTACGAGATATGAGTTGTGATTCGTAAACATTCATTATTTTTCTTTTCAGTGTCAAGTCACCTTACGCGAAACATTCCTTCACAATTTAATGTGGCTGCCAAGTTCTCAGTTCAAAATTTATAATCGTAGCGAGGATATGGTGGTTCCGAGCACACGCTGGTAGTCTACGTAACTTGAGTAGTTACATAATCTAGGCCAAGATTTTGATTAGACATTAAAAAGGATAATTTTACGGGAAATGATTTGTGATTCATAAACATTCATTATTTGTCTTTTTGACTTCGGAGCCAAGTTACGCAGGGTACAAAGGCAGATACAAATGTCTACAATTTTTGTTTATTGATATTCATTAATTTCCTTTTTCGTGGCAAGCCACCTTACGTGAAACATTCCTTCAAATTTTATTGTGCCTGGCAAGTTGGTGATTATTTTCTTTATATGCTCCTCAGTAGTGAAATTGCATAACACAGTGCGCTTTCTAAATTTCTAAATTTGGAATCTTGGAAGACAAAAATTCAGAATGGGTCTTCCAGTAGCTGAGGGATCATCAAATGATAACACAGAACCTGTTATCCAACCAAATTTGCACATGGAGGAGGAGATTTAGCAGGATGTCCTCAGTCATCTTATGTCTGCAACATGGGATCATGCTACCAGTTACACCGGATACCAAAGTGACATGTTCAAACTCGAAGTAGAACATGACAAGGTGGAGATGCACACCATTTTTGATGATCATGGCTTCGACTAGGAGGGGTTCCAAGAGGAGATGTGTTGGAGATTTGATTCTGGGAGTTGATTATTTGTATGTTTGTCATTGATGAAACATATAATACACAGTAGTAATATTGTATGAACTCATCTGAATGATGACATGAAGACTTGCATGGATAGATACATGTTTTTGACATGTTTATTATGTTATGTTCATACACGCAGACTCAGATATGATGTTTCAGTAAAGTTATGCAATTCTGTTGTTGGCAATTATAGTTCTGGAAGTATAACGGTTTAGGGCTGACGTATATAACGTGTTTCATGAGTTGCACCTATCTTTAGGATATGCATGTGTATATGAATGATTAATTATGAGTTGATTATATAAATCCAAAGGTGCCAAACGTGTCTCAAGAAGATTGCAAAGTTATGGTTAATTTGGTGAGGCCGACTCAATGAAGTGTCGCGTCTGTTCAGCATTGACTTGCGCAGACTTAATATTGTTTGTGTGCTTAGTTAAGCCAACTAAGATATTGATGAAGTGTTTCTAAGAGCTGACATGACCTTCTAAATTGGAGAAGATACTTATAGTAGTTTAATTATGATACGCTAAGTGTGAGTGATACAAAAAGTGAAGAAAGATGTACAGAGCAGATTATTAGAGTTGGTTCATTCATCAAGGGTCTATGTGAAGAAGAAGTAAAAGATTATAATACACTGGAACTAATCAAGACAATAGGTCTACTCCATAGTTCATCATCAGATATAGTGCATATTTGTTATTCAAAAGGTTGTAGCCTTCACCATCAAGCAGTGAGCTTTTGGACAGTGAGTCCACCGCCCCTAACAGGGTTATTTGTAAAAGACTCCTAACAGGGTCCGACCCTTAACCAAGTCAGTATACTTATTGCATTGTATTGTACAACTCCTAATAGGGTTGAAATATCTTCTAACAGGGATTACTACAAACAAGTATAGTTTATTGTGGGTGCTAATTCCCACCGGGGTTTTTACCATTTGGTTTCCCTGTAATCAAATTGTGTGTTAAGGACTGTGTTATCTAATTATGCATTTAATTTGTTGTATACTAAAGTTAAAGAAGTAAAAAGAACTGAAGTTACTGATAATTGATTCACCCCCCTCTGAGTTATCCTTTGGGACCATTCTAACAAGATGATCCAATTATTTGCTGGTCTGCACATCGCCTGATCTTTTTTTCTTTGTGGATATTATTATTATATTATAGTTTATACTTTATACTATAACATATTAACAAATTACTATTAGTCTATTAGTATAAGGATATGTAGGAGTCGACTATCAGACTATCGGACTAGGCTTTTGTAATTTCCTTTGAAAGTTCAAAACTTCAATGGATCTTAGGAAATTTTTTGTTACTTGTAGACTTGTAGTTGTAATTTGTAAATATGAAATTTGAATGTACTTTTAATTTTGGTTTTAACTTTTGGAAACGGTTGGAAGCTTGTCACTTCTCCTTCCGAGGAAACCGCAACTGTTCAAAACTTCAGTCACTCACTACTCAGTGAATCTCAATCAGTGATTCAGTTACCAGTATTATGTATACCTAAATTCCTAATACTCATTTTTGAATTTAATAGTAATAATGTAAGTGTATACATATGAGAACTAGAACTAGAAGACTCTTTTTCAAATAGTGTTACATGTTATTGTTTTTAGTTTTACGCGAATCATGATTCATGAAATTGAACAATAGTTTTATAAATTGAACTTTGAAGTATCTGTGAGTGTGACTGTGAACTATGATTCTATATAAAATTATAAATACCTATATGTATTAACTGATTCAGAATGCTAAATCACAAATCCATGATTCACTTGACTGACTGAATGAGAAGTCTAACACTTCTAAAATCTAAATCCCACATGACACATTGAAATTTGGAACCCACTCCAAGCTCTGAAGTTACGTCTGACTATTTAGTAACTTCTCAACGGTTAAATTATTATGATGGTGATGGGCTCCAAAGTTACATCTGGCTGTTTCGTAACTTCTCAACAGTTAATTTAATATGATGGTGATGGGTTCCAAAGTTACGTCTGGCTGTTTCGTAACTTCTCAATGGTTAAGTTATTTTTTATGGTGATGGGTTCCAAAGTTACGTCTGGCTGTTTCGTAACTTCTCAATGGTTAAGTTATTTTTGATGGTGATGGGCTCCGAAGTTACACCTGGCTATTTCATAACTTCTAAATGGTTAAAGTTTTATGACGGTTAAGGGTTCTGAAATCCTGACTAACTTCGTGTGTAACTTCGTAAGTTGTTGAAAAGTGAGAGTAAGTTGGAATAAGAACCTAGGGTTAGATGTATAGTTAGCATAACTTTGGCCAAATCTATGGTGGAGGTGACAGTTCTGAGTTGACAGTGACACTTTTATGAAAAAAGGTAATTACTAATTTCATGTGTGTGTACTAAATCATGATGGTGATGGGTTCCAAAGTTAAGCCTAGTTGTTTCGTAACTTTTCAACGGTTAAGTTTTTATGATGGTGAGGGGTTATGAAGTTATGGTTGGCTATTTTGTAACTTCTAAATGGTTTAATTTTTATGATGGTTAGGGGTTCCGAAGTCCCGATTAACTTCATGTGTAACTTTGTAATATGTTGAAAAGTGAGAGTTGCATGCCACGTGGAAAGTGTCAAAGAATGGAATGTTTGCAGAGCTTTGTTAGGGTTTCTTGGCCGTTTGTGACCTAGGGTTAACCATTAGATGTACCGTTAGCATAACTTTAGCAACACACTAATTATTAGCTCTCAAATTGCCTCCAAATCTATGCTGGAAGTGACAGTTGATAGTGACACTTTTCTAAAAAAGGTAATTACTAATTTCATGCATGTGCGCTTGATGAGAATTTAATTTTTAATAGAGTAGGTGGTCTGGTGGCTGGTTGTGAACTTGTGATTTTCTTATTATTTATTAAATATAGTTCACACTTCACAGAGCATCCTTAATTTTCAAAGTCGAAGAGCAATAGAGAGTTGAAACCTTTAAGTGTAGAAAAGGAGCTTACTACTTAGAGTTTAGTATACATAAAGAATGGAAGAACAAGAATCTCCTAATTTTGTTGTAGAATCGGCAAAGAGTTTTCCTTTAAGAACAAAGAGGCCAAACATATACGTTGAAGAATGGATGAAACTATTGCCTAGATCCTCAAATTTGCAATCAACTAATGCTTATGAATGGAGGGACCCTTATGCGTTCTGCAGGGATGTTGTCTGACCAAACACAACTGGGAATGAGCTCTTCATGTATTTCTATAATAATAGATTGAGAGGCCCTCCTGTTTCAAACCCATGGGACATGAACTTGTGAAAGTTGATAGTACCTGAGGTATTTTTGGATATAGACCTCATGAAAGCGCTAATTGAAGCATACAATCTAGTGACACAAGCTTTCCACAGGCAAGACAAGTCTATAATCTACATGTTATACAGAGCAACTTTTATTCAAACTTTTGACCTTGAGGGAGCTATAAGCGTGGATATTGACCTAACAGAAGAGGAGGCCCTATTTCATAGACAAAAAATTTACTACACTGGAAATGTTATGATGAAGCATATTCCTAGACAAATTAAAGAGGTAGGGTTGTTGCCGAAGAAGGTTGCAAATTCATTTGATATTGAGCTTCTTTTTTTTGTATTTCCAGAATACCATCTATGGTCTAATGAAAGTTATTGGAATAGATGGACGTTTGACAGTGAATCCTGAAATTTATGTCATGGCTATAGATGTTCAGGACCTGTACACCAACAAGGAGTTTGATTATGTGGGGCACATAATCAATGTAATGCACACTAAGCTGATGACGACAAACATGAATTTGAAAAGCTTCAAGTTCAATCACTACTCCATGTTGATGCACCTGATCCTCTATTGTAATATTGGCTACATCAACCCAGAGTTCATCAATGAGACTAAGAATGCAAGAGGAACTATTCTGCTTTAGCTCTGGACCAAGTTATGGGATAGAAGTCACCATTTCTCTAATTCCATTTCTTTTTATAGTGATTTTGTGGATCCAATAATGAACATGTTAGGTATTGTGAGGAATAGATTTCCTTTACTAGTTAGAAAAT
>MU226370.1:621853-633663 GCA_018584345.1 Thuja plicata | reverse complement strand
AATGAACATGTTAGGTATTGTGAGGAATAGATTTCCTTTACTAGTTAGAAAATTGCTTAGACCCCTAGCATTTAAAATTGACAATGAAATTAACCACAATTGGGGTGATATGTTTTTTTTAAAGAATATTTCTGTTATAAGAGTGTATCCTTTCCATCAACCTCCACACTTACTGCCAAAATATGTCCCAGAAAGATTGGAAATAGTAGAATTCTTGTGGCAGCTTATTATGATGGATAGAGAACACTTAGGCCCTAAAAGACATAAGGGAACCTTTCTGGTAAGGAGGTTCCAAATAGGGGATTTCCCTATAGGTAAATATGTTGTGGACCAAATCCATGAATTCTTGAGACAATTCAAATTGCTCTATGCTAAAGCAAGGATGTATGACCCTGAAGACTTTATTAGAGGAGAATTGAGAGAAATGAGGAATCACAATTTGGCTCAAAATTAGCCTATGGAAGATGAGGATGTTATTAGAAATGTGCTCAGTGAAGATATCTGTGAGGAGAGAACCCTTAAATGGCACAATATTGTAAGGGTAGAGGAAGAATTGAAAAAGATAGACCCTACCTTCCGTGGTTTCTTTCCTGATCTCAAATACATGTCGAGAATTGGCATGTGTATAGAGAATTATGAAAATATTATGTCTAAATTGCCAAACATCCTTGAGGAGAAGGAGGAGTATAGAATAAACCTTGAGGAAGTTTAACCTGATGTGGTGTTTATGGTAGAAATAGAACATGCTGAGCCATCCACATCTGAGCAGGGGTCATCAAAGAAATAAAAGTTGATGAATGTACCACAAAAGGCAAGGCAAAAGGCACTACAAATCCTGATAAGTAAGTGGAAATACTTTTCTGACTTAAGACAAAAATTTTTGACATCACAGGAAGAAGAGGGAGAAAAGGCCCTAGATGAGTTGGAATTGGCTGCAGCTAGATTGGAAGACAGGGTCATCCAAACTACAGAGTTTATAGATGATGATGAATTCATCAAGTCCGATGAGTTTAAAAGTTTTCTCTTTAGAGTTAAGCAGAATGAATTTACATTGTCTTTGAAACCAGGGGAATCACAAGAAAAGACTGTTGAAATGATTGAAAAATTACAGGCCTATGATCCCAACAGTGAAACATTAACTATGGAGGAGGCAAGAGATCTTGTCAAGAGAAGTGGCATGTTGCTAATACCTGGATGGGACTTGGAGTCCCCATTCTTAATTGACCAAATCAAGAGGCTAGATAATGTTGTAGCTTATGAATCTTTTGGCCCCAATGGACTATAGAGGGGTTCTGGATTCAATATGGATAGTAAGACACTAGCAGTATGTTGTGTGGCCCCAGAATCTAATAAGCCCAGATTGGTTGACATGCAAGACACAACACAAGGTAGCCGATTAATATGGAGGTTGCAGGAGACTATAGGATCAAAGATAGAAAATCTCCTACATAATTCATCCTCCATGAATAAGGCAGTGGTTAAGGACTTAGAGAACAAGCTAGCAAGGACATTCAGAGATTATGTGTCAACTAGGAAAAAGTTTGAAGAGGAACTGAAGAAGAATTTTGTCCTAGATACGACTCTGAAGGAGCTAAAAGATGAAATAAATAGTCTAAAAAATTAGTCCAGGGTAGTTTCAGAGGTCTGTGATGGTGGGGTCCAAATTGAGTATGAGGGGGGCTTATCTCTAGAACTTGCAACAAAGAACATAATAATGGACGTTGATCAGCTTGCTAATACTGGAATTGTTGAAAAGGAGACATTGAAGAAGGTGATATTGCACAAAGTAAATTTTTTAAAAGGGAAGTCTCAAATCATTCATAGCACATTCATTTATTTGTAGGGGCAGAATATCAATGTTCTAATGAATTGTCTGTACTAACCCCATTATTTAATACTTGGTGTCCACACTTGCAATTCTTTGAGAGGTTAATTTTACTAATGAGAAAAAAAAATGGAGTTACCTGAAAAAATAATTGATGTTAAGGAAATGGTGGTATTAGTAAAGGACTTGTATGCATTTTTCAATGGCAAGTTAAAAAACATTTAGGCAAAGATAAAGTTTTTTGCTGAAGAGTCTGAAGGATATATCCCTGCTATTGTGGACACACATGGACAATTGAAGGACTAGCAGGAGTGGGTTGATTCTTTCAACCAAATTTTGGATGCTAGCAAGGTGGCTTCTTATTTTGTTGGTGATGTTGACATTTCAAATTTTTTTGAAGTTTTGGATGAATTGTACAAGCAGGAGATTGACATGAATAAGTTTGTTGCTGAATCTCAAGCCATAACGTATGCCAAGTGGAGAAAATGCCTTGAAGAATCGGATACAGTTAGAATGATAACTTGGCCATCAAAGAGGTAAATTGTGGTGTGGGAAAACATTGGAGAGATTCAAGCCTTGTCACATTGACATGGATGATGGAATTAGTTGAGACAGTTCTACTTCTGGTATAAGATGAAGAGCCAATAGAGAAAGGTTAGTTAATTCAAATAGGGTATCTTATCTTTGCGGTTCACCTACTGTGGATACACCTTTGGTGCAAACCAAGACTGATTCTAAAGAATCCAGGCTACCATATGTCACTCTTATAACTATTTCTATGCTTAATCTCTTGTAATTTTCTGATAGAAGTCTTTCGTACTATGATCATTCTCATTGATCATTGAATTTGATGTATAAATTTCAAGGAAGTTAATACAATGATATTTTGTAATTTTCTGATAGAACTTAGAAGTCTCTGGTACTATGATCATTGAATCTTGATCATTGATGTATAAATTTAAATTTTGAAGGAAGTTAATACAAAGATATTTTGTAATTTTCTGTGCCTATGTAATTTTGTAAAGAGCTCAAGACCGCAGTTACACTTGCAATTTGTTTAAAATTCAATGTAATACTAATAATGTATATGTCATATTATTAATAATTATATTAATATTTTCTTTTAGGAAATTACTATTAGGAATTATTAAATTAATTAAATGCTTTTGCTTAAAGGAATTAAGGAATTATCAATTAAGTAAATGCTTAGTATTAGGAAATTAGGACTCAGGAATGAGTAATGAGTATGACAAATAATAAATTTGCATGCCACGTGGAAAGCATCGAGGAATGGACTGTGACATGTGTCAATGGTCGGATTAATATTTGTCACTTTCTTCAAGAACTTTAGAACCTACGATAGTAATGAATCAAATGATCAAGTGGTTATGGACCTTCACAAGTATTTTTTGGTTGTTAGTGTTTGCGGTTATGAAGTTGCGATGAAGCATTTGGCAGATTGGCGTAACTTCGGAAAGGTTAATCAGTTACAATATTAAACAGTTCAGAGGTTAAAAAAGGCTTTGTGTGGGACTTCGTAACATTATATGATAGCAGATATGTTAAGAAGACTGTCACCGTAACTTCGGAAGGGTTCCAAAGGCCTCTAATTTAGATGTACCAAAGTTGAGATAGGGGATGAATTGTTTGCGTAACTTCAAAACTAGGCCAGCTTAAGTTGATCAGATTGAATCTAACAGTACGTGCAAATCCTTAAAAGAAATTTGATCATGCTTTAAGCTTCAAGGTATTGCACGGAGCTACCACATGTCTAGGTGGGGCCAAGCTGAACGTAACATTTAATTAAAAGGCAACATCTTAGATTAAATCCAACGGCGAGCGTAAAGCCTTAAGGATAAGATGCAAGGATAATAACCATCAAGGAAATGTGATAGAATGACACCTGACAATCAGTGGGTTAAATTTGAAAATTCAAACACTAGTTAAAGCATGACATCTTGGATTTGATCTAATAGTAGGTGTATTGCCTTGAACGCAAGATGAAGGGCAGTTAATCAATGAGGGAACGTGACATGCCGCCACGTGTCCCATTATGCAAGCTGTAGACCATGGTTAATCAAAAGGTGGTTAGTTAAAGACCATGTAATTTAAGGATGATCCAACGATGGGTGCTTTTCCTTGAAATAAAGTTGATCAATTTTTAAGCTTTAAGGCATTGCGTCATGATGACACATGTCTCTGTCAGATTTAAACCTATGAATTATTGAAAGAAGTAAAAGTGGAATAGATATTGAAGATCTAACGACTAGCGTAAAGTCTCAAAGAAAAGTTTCCCAATGGTTAATCTTTAATTCATTGCATCATGGTGACATGTGTCCTAGATGCTGGGGCCCATCTATAGTGCAAAGAAAGATATCCAGTGAGTAAGTTAAGGAAGATTGAACAGTGGGTGTAAAGCCTTAAGATGAAACTGATTGCTAGTTATCCTTTGAGGGAATGCGACAGGCTACCATGTGTCACGGTAGATGAATGTCATGAAAGACTTGCTCAGAACCATTGGATGATAAAGAAAGGTAGTAAGATCAACGACTATGTTTTAAAATGGCAAAATCTAACAGCAAGTTTGAACTCAACAGAAGTAATGGCGAACGTGTCGCCTGGAAACAAATTGAATGCATAAAATGTTGGGTTTTAATTCGTCATTTAAAATTATTGTGCATCATCGACAAGTTCTGAAGTGGATCATTTTTGAAGTGAAGTGTTATCAAAGCTATCAGATCATATGTTGAATGGGTATTCTTCTATTTTTGTGATTAAATTTCTTAAAAAATTTGCAAACGTATTAGGGCTTATTGCAGTAAATACAGACAGGTATTAGAGATATAATATGTGGTAAATTTTCAAACCCTACATCACATAATGCCACCCAGGAGAGAATTCAAGGGAAGGGTGGATTATTAGGAGAGAAATGTATGTGATGATTTACTCCAACAATTGACTAGATCAACTAATGATTACACTAAATTGAAGGAAGAAATCCCTAAAGACCGACAGGTTAGAATTGTAGAGGGATTGTATGACTATGGGAGATAGGTGCGGGATGCCAATATGGGCATAAACAGATTGGCCCTTTTCAAAATTATTTTTGGCTAGAGGAACTCTTTTGCTCCAAACAGTAATGTCTGGCAGTTTGATGTGGGTAAATTGGTAGTACCCGGGGTGTTTATGGATGTGGATTTACTCATGCAAATAGCAGAGAAGTATGATGAAATATCTAGGGTAGTGCTGGACAGTAAAGGGAACATCATGACTAGCATAACTACTAAAGAGATAAGAGAAGTGTTCAGTTTAAATGAACCAGACACCCCTATAGATAAAATTGATTTTAATGAATTCAGGGAAAAATACCAAGCTCAAAGGAGAAATCTCGGGGGAGGCCCACTAAAAGATTTTTTTGCAAAAGTGTGAGACCTGGTGTTAGTAGGTCCTAACAAAAAAGAACCTTTTAAGGTTGATTTGTTCACTCCCAAGGCCAGAGGAGTTTACAGGGCCTTGTGCCAGATCTTTGGGGAAGATGAGGGGAATGAGATGCCAATCCATCTCATGTTTATGATGGTCCAAATCCTGCATCGTCACCTTGCCATTATTTTTTATTTTTCCCCATATTTGGCCAATTTGATTTGTGAAGGTTTGAATTGTATTCAAAAGTCATAGCTCACCAAGCCTTTCACTTGGAATTCTTTACTCATGCACATGTTCCTGTTTAAAGGGGCAACTTATTTTGAAGAAGAGATGAGCCTGCAGAGAATCAGAGATGACAAGGATATGCCAGTACAGTTATGAAATGTTGATATGTCACGGGACAACAAGGAGGCTAGCTTCATCACATTTGATAGGTGTTTCACAGCTAGGCTCGGAAGGTTACTTATTGGAGATGAGCCTAGAATCCTTGTATCACTAATGAAGTTTTTGAGACCCATGGAGCATAATCAGGAGCTCAAAATGGTGTATAACTGAGGGGATATTATTCTATACCCAGTTTCTACTGTGTTTAGAGTGTATGGTTTCATAGGAGTACCCCACATCCTACCATATAGGGTTCCTTTAAAATTAGGATTTGTAGAAATAATCAGGAAAATTGGTGGCCTATAGGAGGAAGCACTTACATGGAGAGGAAAAGGGACAATTTTCCATACTATCACCAATGCCCACCAATTCATCATCACACAGGGAGGGTGGAAGAGCTTGCAGACTTTCTTTGAGCCTTATCACTTAACTACTGCCATGGCAAGATGTGTCGATCCTGAAGCCTTCATAAAGGATATGTTTAGGAAGAAGACTAGATGCTTGGTGTTGGACCACCAATTTAAATTCCTAGAGGATATCATCAGGAATGAGTTTGACATGATTGAGAAAGAAATAAAGAAAGAAAAATGGCTGGCTTACAAGAAAATCCTAGACTTTATGCAACATTTTGATAAACTATATAACCCCCTGAGGGAATTTCAGCCAAGGGATAAGAAAATTGCTTTATTAATGACAATGTTTGAAGAAATTATGCAAGCATTGAATCAGAAAATAGAACAAATATTGCAGAAAGAGCCAGAAAGGGTTGAAGCAGTATTGAGTAGGATCATTCCTACTAGAGGGTGCCTCTTGGTAAATATGTTTTATATCAAAGGAAAGGATATAGTGTAGTGGTACCCAAAGTAGAAAAGACTACTAATCCAAAGGGTAAGAGGCCACTAGAGGCCAGCTCAAGCACATTGCCAAGCCCCAAGAGGCACAGGGTAGGAGAAGAAGCCCAACAAGAATCAAATGTATATTCTCCATCCCAATCTCCCCTACATATAGATGATCAAGTTGTTGCAGAGAAGCTACTACAGATGGGGAATGTTGGTCATATTTTTGTCACCTCTAAAGAATTACAAGAAGGCACAACAACAACTCCTAAAGTTAGTGAGTTGGACCTTACAGTGGTAGAATATGCTGGAAAGGAATTAGACCCACTTACACAACAAGCCAGTGACAAGTTTTTGTCTGATGACAATTTTGTTAAGTCCAGGGCCTTTTTAAAACTCTTATGGAGAATTCATATAAATGAATTCAAAGAAAAAAGTCAGAAGAAGCAGGAAGAACACCCTGCCAAGGATAAGGAGGAGCTTGAAACTAGAATCAAGCAGGAAATGATGGCCAAGTTTGCCAAAATAACTCTAGATGAGGGGAGGGAACTAGTGAAGAAGGAGGGTGTATTAATACTTCCTAAATGGGACATTGCTGATGCAATTGTCTTTGATGCAATTAGAAAAGAAACCACTACAGTGCATGCCACAGAAGCACAAGCTCAGCAAGCTTCAAAAGGCATAAAATTCAGTGAAGACCATGTTGCACTAGTAATATGGCATATTAAGAAGAGAAGTAATAAGGCAACTGATAAAGAAAACCAAGCTGAGCATTTAGGAAATCTATTGGTTACGAGAGTTGCTGATACAGGGGCTGTGGAAGCAGCAAACATCACTCTAGAATCAAAAAAATTTGGGGTGAAAGTAGCCCAAAAGTTGGAGGATGAAAATAAAACCCTAGAGGAGAGATTTAGCACAATTTTGAAGGGGTACAATGAATAGAAATTGTCAAATTTGGAGAAGGAAAAAATCATAGCCCAGCTAAGGGGTCAATTGTCAGTCTAGGCTTCACCCCAAAGAATGATAGAAACAAAGGCATATCAACCCTCTTCCTCTAGCCCAATAATAGAGTTTCCTCCTTCTCCCTCTCCTTCAGGCTTCAGCTCAGAAGCCAAATTGCAATATGAAAAGAATAAACTAATAGCAGAAAGGACAAGCTTAGAGAAGGCCAGAAAAAGATGGGATGAAGAAAGCACCAAGTTCAGAGAGGGAAAATTTTTTATAAAATAGTTATATGAGGATAAGTTAAGGACCACTGTCATGCGCTTTGTTGATAGATTAGATATGACAACTATTTATTCTCAGGGCGAGAATTTAAGAAGTATAATAAATTCTTATGATAAAGATCAGGTCCAGGTGGATGCCCTCATGAAACAATGGAAGGATAGAAAGGGTGAGCTAAAGTCATTTTGTGATGAGAAGAAAAGGAATGATGGTGTGGAACTAGATATTGTCCTAACTTCTACCTATAAATGTCTGAAAGATTTAATTAATCTAGACATTGAGAGGAGTGTAATAATCAGGAAGGCACAAGCCCTAAGAAAAGAATACTCCCATTTATATTTTGAAATATTCCCAGCCATATTTAAAAAGAATTGCCATTTGAAGAGAGAGCCACTATGGAAGGAAGAAGTTGGTGATGAGATAGCTATCAGGATAAACAACATAGTAAATATGGATGGTACAGTGGTATTTGTACAAAAAATTGACACTATTCATGAAGCTAGAGCATTATTCAATTTTTGGAGGGAAGAAATTGAGCGAACAAAGAGAAATTGGGAGAGGATAAATGGTAACATAAAGGAGATCCTCAATTTTTCATGGCCCAGTGATGAGGTGTTTACTTCATGGAAAGACTGGTTTGCAGCAGGTGCCCGAGAGGAAAAGAATGAAGAGAGTTAACTGATCGGTGGTTTTCCATTTTTGATTGACAACAACAATTTTATATGGCAGCTTCTTAACAACAACAAATAAATTAAAGAGGCCAGGCGGTCAAAAGACAAATAATTCTGAAAAATCTTGTAACAAAGTGGTTATCACTTCCACTAATTTTTTTTTTTTGTATGAGTCATGTATTTTGTCCTCACTCCAATTGATCCGAAGCTTGTTGCAATCCTACTCTATAAGAGGATTACCAAGATCATTGGAAAGGGCTGGAAAATTTTGTATTGTAAGTTTATTAAGAAGACATTGTACTAGTTAAGTGTGATAAATAGAAATAGAGTTGAAATATCTCTTGCAAATTATTAAAGAGGTTATTTCTGAATACATTTTTTATGCTGGATGTGATTTTCTATACTTAATACAAAGATCCTGGTTCCAATCTCTCCTGTGTCATCTTATCTCATGAGTTATGAGTTTTTTAATTCATTAGCATAGAATTTATCTATGTATGTGTATTTTTTTAGAGTTTTGATCAAGGATCAAATTAAATGATGCTCTAATTAATGCATAGATTCATATTGATATGAAGTAAGACCTAAAGTGTAGAAACATTATCAGAGTGTTTGTCAGTTGGTCCTTTTCTTGATGTCAAGTAATATTTGGAGTTGGCTACTTCCTAAAATTGGATAGAAGAAGAAGAGGTTGTTGTCTTATTGTCACAGCATAAAAAAAAACCAACACATTATATATTACAAAAATCATGAATTCAAATTACAAAAATTGAAATTGAAATTACAAAAACCAGGAACAATACTTATTAGTAATTACTTGTAATATGAGTCAATTTCAAATTGTCAATATTTAAGTCCAACAAGTACAGTAATAACTAAAAGGTAATAATTATATAGTGTATAAATACCTATTAAGTATTAACCAAAATTTGAATGCTAATTCTAATTTCTCAATCACTTCATTCACTAAGTGAGCAGTCTGCAGCTTCTATATCCCACATGGTATCCAACTCCTGAAATTGACTAGTAGCAAGAGCTTCTTCTTCATTCTGAGTTGGGTATTCAAAATCAAAAAATTCTTTATCTTCATTTTGAGTCTGGGACCAAGATCCGTCGTTTGTCTCAGAACTAGCGGTAGCACCAGTACCACCAGGTTTTGAAGTGTTTAAAAGCCCCGTCTTTCACACATGGAATTCCAAATTGCCAATGCCCTATCATAAGGAAAGTCTCTAACATTGTACTGTGTTACAAACAACCTCAAGCAAGTTTCCAATTTTCTATCTAGTTTGTTTCTGATCTTTGATTTCAAAAACCCCAATGCATTGAAAAATATTTCATCTTCCAAAGACCCCAATATCATTGTTTGACATAAATCAACATGTTAGAAATATTCTGATATTGAATCACGCAATACTTCACTCTGCTCTATCCTTTTCTAAAGCCTGGTTATTGCACCAGGTTCAAATGGATTCTCCAAGTTTTTAATCTGCAATTTCATACGTGATGCAAATTGTCTAAATTATTTTTTAAGATTAGCTGAATCTAAAATTCCTTCAATTGGTTGTCCATTGCAATCTGCATGTTTTGAAAACTCTCTGATCAATTCATCAATATTTTTATGAAATATTTGTGCATCATTTTGTTTATCTCTGAAGTTTTTCCAAAATTGAGGAAACACACAACCCATGGCTTTAATAATTTCTTCTCAAGGGAATCTTTCATGAAACTCACTTGAAAGTTGGTAGGAAATTGACTTCAAATTATCACTAACAAATTTAACAATCCTATCAAAATCAGCCCTTTTAACTGGAAGCAGTCTGCCTCACTTGCCCATCTTAGATTGGTGCATTGGTATTTCATATCCTTTCACAAACACACATAAATCATTTTTTGCATTAAATTGTAAAAAATTCTCAGCATGATTCAAATCTGTAATTTTCTGCCACCTGAAAAAAATTGGGCTTTTAATTGCTGTCATATCTGAGTACAAACAATCTAGGGCAATGCATGTCATTTTACGTAAACTGCTATACTCATGGATAAACACAGTTCTGTCTTGGGATTTCTTAAAAAGTTTTTTCATTAAATATAGCATGGGGAGAAGACTGGCTAAAGTTAACAGAGTCTCTATATCACTTAACTTATGTAACAAATTAGGAGCTTTGTCTACTGTGAGGCATTGCTCATATATTAGTCTGATCAAGGATTGATATTATATTAGAACTCTTTCTACTGATCCATGCAAATAGATCCATCTGGTCTCAACATCCTTGAGAAGCTTGTTTCCTGGTGTTACTCCCTCTAAAAAAATCTTAAATTCTGCAAAATGTTTTGGACTTCTGCAAAAGTAAGAGTGTAGCTCGTGAACTAGATCTTCAACTTTTGACACTGTAGGAAAATTGCTTACAATTTTATATGCTACATTAATTCGATGGGCCATGCAATGTATGCCAAGCATGTAAGGTGCAATACTAGTTTGTAATCTTGCACAAAGACCATTCCTTTGGCCTTGCATTACTGCAACTCCATCATCTCCAACACACACTAGCTTCTTTCCAATTGTCAAATCATCCATAACAACAACTTCATTCAAAGAATTCTTCACTTCAAAATATAAGTTTTCTTCTATTGAATTTCCCCTGATTTTATGAACACACGGTAGATGAGCTTGGCAAACATGTTCTTTTACTGTATACACATGCATACTGTAACATATAAAATAGAGGTTACTAAAATGTAACGTAAGAAAAGATGTCACATTTGAAATAAGTGGATGTTTGTGTGATGTGTGGGGAAGATAAGATGTTCCTTTCAACCTCAAATGCACAAATGAAAGATCCAAATTAATCAACCCAAAAAGGATCAATGCACAAATGAATCAATCATTTGGAAATGAGAGCAAAGAGGAAAGATCTTAAATTCCCATTTTAGAAAGGAATGTATATGATAGTTCTAGGAATTGAAATGGATGAGATGAAGTACCAACCTTAAAATAGTGCAGATCAAAGAACACTATTTTCTAAGGTCTGTAGGCTATTTCTAGAAAAACTAAAGTATGATCCAGAACCAGAATGCAGAGATGAACAAAACCCAGAAATATTTTTCTGATCCAATGTCATCTTATGAAAAAGGTTGACCCTATACCACTTTTTCCAACTTGATCTGCTCAACTCCGAAAGTGTCCCTGTTCACACAGTCCGAAAGAAATCTGAAAAGGGTATCCAGATCTGCTCTCAGATCTACAGTCCCAAACCTGTACCTACAAGAAAAAAAAAAATTGTTGTGGGGGAGGGGTTTGCCTTGGTCAAACCCCGGTTTTTGAATTAACCTTATAATATAATTGAAATTGCAGAGATAAACAAAGTAAACACATAAATTCACCTTGCTTATATGGAAGCCCTTGTGGCGGATTCAAATCCGTGAATCCACAAGTATGTATGCATCAAA
>MU226370.1:598870-611753 GCA_018584345.1 Thuja plicata | reverse complement strand
GGTTTCTTCAATTTCCTTCTTAGCATTCTTCTGCATCTGTACTTCTTTAGCCATAGATTTATTTTCAAGTTTCAGAGTCTCAATTTCTTCTTTTAGTTGCTTCACCTGATCTGAATTGTCCTCATCTGAATCTTCTTTTATCTAGACCACAAGATCTTCTCTTTGACTTATGGAAATCTCAAGATATTCTTTGAGTTTCTTTATAAATTTCTCATCTCTACGCATGTTGAATCTCAATTCTCCATTCTTTGCTTTTGCTATATCAAGGTCTTCAAGTGCAACATCAAAATTCTCTTGCAAACTATCCAAATCCATTCTAATCTCCCTCAAGCTATTACGCATACTCTCCAAGGGCCAAAAGCTCTGATAGCAATTGTTAGGATTGGATTATACTAAGAGGGGGGGGGTGAATCAATATAATAGCACTTTAAACTTATTCTTCAATTACTTAAACATTAACCATACATTTACAGTAAAGTAAAGACCATAAGAAAATTACACAATACTCATAACACCAAGATTTGTTTATGAGGAAACCCTGGCCAAGGGAAAACCCTGGTGGGGATGATACCCACAAGCATGTACTAAAGTATAATGTCCCTATAAGGAGACCTAGCCCTGTTAGGAGCTGAATATTACATAGTACATTTCCTTGTTAGAGGAATAAAAACCATGTTAAAGGTTCACAACACCCTATTAGGGGCTTCTGAGCTTACATCTCTTACAATGTAATTCTGTTACAACAGGTTCTTATTCATGAACAAAACAAGCATCACAAATGCTTTGATAGTTCCTTTATAGCTCTTCCATTCTATGATTTTCCATTCACATGTATGCTCTTCTAGATAAATATTACACTCACATACACATACATACATAATCTCTACCAAAAGGATCTTACATATATATCTCATAACTTTACAAAGTCGGCTCTCTATATGATTATTACAAATAATACTAAGTCGACCTTCAATACAAAATACATTTAATATACCAAACATTAAATGCATAGTCGATGCTCTTGCATACTCAAAGTATAGACTATCAACAACCAAAATACAACTTTGATTTCCTGGAGTCCAAGTCATACTCCCTCAGTCTTCGTTGTTGTCTAACTGCTCTGTATCACTGTTCTTATGCAGTCTGTCTGTCTTCAAATCCTTATAACTCATCGTAAACTTAACCAAATCCAAATGGATCTTAGGTGGAGGTCATACATACTCCATACTATCTTCCTCTAAGGTCTCTTTCCCTAATTCATCGATCTCTGTCTTTGACAGCCAAAATACTTCTATATCACTGTAACTATACTTAGTCAATTTCTGAATCAGCAAAACTTAACTTCAAATTAATCGATCTTAAACCCAAATGTGTTGCCATAAATGAAAACCAAAAAGTGAATCACATTTACCAAAATAGATCACTTGCCATTAATCTTTTCTAGCATGGCCAGTTTGCATCTGCTAGGTTGTCCTAAGCATCTTGCCTAGGATGGTTTGACTCTCAAAACCAATATTTCTCAATACTTGAACTAACAACATCACTATCATAAACAAGGGTGTTTCTTTAACACCGCATATCAGCAACAAACATCAAACTAGTGTTTCTCAACACTTGAAATCTAGGAACTTAAAATGAACAAGTGTTTCTCAACACTTTCATAAACTAGTGTTTCTAAACACTACATTAGATTGCAATTGTTGACACGGTTAATCTTGCATATACTCAGACATGAAGACATATTGCCTGAATTCCAAATTATGATTGATGAATCTCTACTGCACTTGCAAAATTAATCAAAAGTATTTCTTAAAACACATAGTTTGATCTTGGTTTGGTTATGATCCTTTTATGTTCCCATGATGTTTCATACTAGGGGCATCTAAGCGATTATAAATTTTCTTTGATTGATTCTCAATTGGTGATTATTATGTCTTTCGAGTTACTCCATGAAATCTATTCAAAGACAAAGAGTCGCAATGATAGGGGGCATAAAATTTTCCTGGTTTTCTACGTATGGTGATTGTTCCAAATGATCCTATAAATTTCGCCTAACTTGGATGTTTATGGTAAGAGCTGCCAACATGAGTGGATAGCCGCATATATCTCAATCTTTGTTATGTGTAAACTACGGTAAGGTTGAAACAATTTCCTTGTCTATTTTCTCAATCAGATTTTCGCTAAGATGTACGCTACATGATGTACCCAAGGATATGAATTTTCAAGGTCATTACAGGTCACATATCTTACATTACAAATAGAAACTGACTCTAACTATTAAAAGGAGATAACTAACTTGTCATCCTGGCTTCTATGCCTTGATGCCTATGTTTATTTCTGACATTTCATCCAATACACATAGTATTCATACTTTCATGATACCAGTGGGTACAAGTGACAATTGTACTATCAGGTGATGTATGTTACAACAAACACCCAATGATGATAAAATGCTACAATGGATAAAAATTAGTGATAGTCCTTAGAAGTCTGCATGTAGATGCATTTAGAGATTGCATGATTCATTTTAAAAAGAGAACAACATAAAGGGGACTTGAGCTTACAATAAAGTTTTGATTCATTCAAAATCCAAGTTAATAACATACATCCATATTACTGATATCAATGTTGTCGCACATCCATGACATACATTCTGCATTCATAAATGAGCAAGCGAAAAAGACAAAAACAAAGCATTCAAGCATTGCATTTAATTTTACATCCTAAGTGCATCCATACATTTATTTTCATATAGAAAAATCTCAAAAAAATTCATTTAAAAATTCACTTAGCATCATTTGAAACACATTTATATCAGTAATCAATTCAAATGAGCATAAACGATGTCATCATATATCTAATCCAACTCATCAAGAGACCAAGATAAACATTGTCACATGTGCATCAAAATCGAAACATCTATCAAAGCATGAGAGTCCATGAACATATCAAAGATCAAGAACAACTATCTCAGATATATCAGATATGGAACAAATCAAAAATATGGAACTGACTACAAAAAGAGTATCAAAGTATTAGTATGAATCAGATATACATGTATAAATGTCATCGTACCAAAGAATTATCTTAGAAGGATCCAGATATACAATATGATCTCAAAAATATATATGACAAAATACAGTATCAGGACTGACTCTCACCCTCTCCCTGCCCTGGCAGAGGAGGAGGAGGTGGCACAAATGGAGTTGGTGGTGGCATGGCTCCCTCAGAATATTGAGCCAAGCATGAAAAGGACACTGCTCTCTGACCCTATGGAACTACAGCATGATATAAAGCATAATAATATGTGGCTCTCTGTCCCTGGTGTACCCTGGTATGAGCCTATGTGTCTCTCTCTGCCCTGAGCCACTCAAGTTGTCTATCTCTATCTGCTAGAAGAGACTCAAATGTGCTGATCCGTGCTATGAGCTGCTCTCACTCATGCTCACACTGAGATAATGCGTCACCATCTCGGCCTAGACCCCTACCTGTATCCTACCCTGCAGGTCTATCCTACTGCTGTTGTCTCTACCTCATCTGATCTCTAGTCAACAAAGGACCTGGATCCCTCTAAGGAGCAACGAATCTCAGTCGAGTCTGCCTGCCACTCCCACTATCATTGGCACTCTCTCCACCACCCACCGCACCTCCACCCCTATTATCAACATCATCCTGGTCATCTAGACCCTATCCCCTGTTAGGAGGAGGGTGCCTAACATCCCTCCCGTGTCTTACTAGAGGTAGGTAGTCAGCTGGTAGGTTCTCAAGTACTTATCGGAGGTGGGTAGTCAGCTAGATGTTGATGTCGACAGCTAAGCTCAAAACTGCGCTTCTCCATGGGGACCACCATCTTCTCTACTTAGCTCTCTGAATTACTAAAGTGAAAAGTAAAAATGAGTGAGTAAAAAGTGAATTTGGGCCTATATATTTGACTTTTTGTACTATTTAGGCACTTTGGAACTCCTCCCAGCCAATTAAAACTCATTTTTTTCTCTTTCTGATCAATCGGGAATGAAATTTAATGCGCCGACATTGTTCTACACAGTGCAATAAACTTTTTACAATAGTTACTGAAATGTAGAATTGCTCCATATGTTTCGAAAATGATTTGCCATCTTTGCACAATCAGTTTTTCAGGTTCTATATCACCAAATTGTACATTATTCATCAAAAATCTTGGTCAGACATCATTTTCTCATACTCAAAACCTCACTTTTAATGTGATTAACTTGGTACAAGTGTGTTTTCTCTTAACACACCTCTGTTTCTTCATTTCTTCTAATTGTTTCTTTCTTGATCTAACCAGCCCATGCAAGTGATACATCATTTCAACAGAGGGATTTTATTTTGTTTCCTTTGATTTCATTCCCGAGGGGGCATGATCACACTAAAATCAATCAAATTCTTGCTTGAAACAACATTAAAATGACTTTGTTATCAAAAAACTAAAGGCATGACAGTTCCTTGACTAAGTCGGGACTGTTGGATTGAAGGCTTTGGTTCTCACAAGATGGATATCCTATGTCTACTTTTTCCTAGATTCTTATTAAAGCTCCTAGCATCCTTGTATTGACCTTCGTTTGATCAAGTTTGAAGTCAATATTATCAATTTTTGGACGACAACCAAGTTCAAAATTGGTATCTTTAAGATCTTTTGCTTATTGACCTTTGTTCGATCAAGTTCAAAGTCAATTCTATCAGTTTAGTTCAATCAAGTGCAAGACTGATCTCATCAGGCATTTCGTTTGATCAAGGGAAAAATTCTCAAACTTTCTGAAGTCAACATCAAAAACTTTCTTTGAATCAATGCGCTACTTGCACATCTACTCAAAGAGGGGCAAATGTAACCACCCTAATTTGGTCTGCTCTGACCATAGACCCTATTTTCCCTAAGTGTGATCATACCCCCAATTATGTCAAGACAATTCTTCAATTTATTGGCATAATTCATTTAAATCAAATTTAATCTCCTAAGTGGTTTAATTACTAAATTGCATTAATTGCCTTAGCCAATCAAATCAAATCAATTCAATTCTATCAAAACAAATAAAAAACAGGGCTAAAGTAATTAATTAAAAGGAATTAAATAAAATCCTAATTACACCTCATCACTTGCAAAAGGAAAGCCAATCCCCTAACCTAATTAATCTAATTAATTGGCTATAGTCCTAATTAATTATCAAAAGAAACCAAAAGCTTAAATAATTAATTTCCCCTATTATTGAATGAATATATTATTTATATAATTCATTTCATTAATATTTCCTTTAACCCCTAACCTAACCTATCTCAACCACCTTAACCCTGGGTTCTAACTAATACCAACCTCTTCACCCATGCTAAGCCTAATTCTAATCTTAATCCCATCTTAACCCACTTCCTAATGATGTCACATTCCTAATCTTTTGATTAAGAATTCAACTCATTCCAAAAATTTCACTTTCTCAAGCTTGGACTTACACCCCTCACCATGCTTCATTAATGCTCTCATAAATGCGTCATTAATTCTTATACCCTCACCATGCCTCATAAATGCTATCCCTCATTAAGGCTCTTACACATGCATTTAATGGCCTTATCTCTCCTCTCACTCCTAATTTCTTCTCTAAATAGAATGAGTTTTAAGCTCAATGGGCCCCTAATTTTGGATTGTTGAAAGCATGTTATGCTGCACTGCTCATATTATTAGAGACTTATATTTCATTATTAGCTTTCATCTCATGCATTGTTATAATCTTCATTTTTAGAGCTTAGAATGTATATTTCTTGAGCATGTAGATTAAGTTTCATTTAAATCTTTCATTCTAGGTTGTATATGTCACTGATAAATGCATAATCTGAGGGCAATTATGGTATTTTTCACACTCCTAGATAGAAAAAAATAGTTTAATTTTAGTGATCAATATGCTTGCTAATCCTTGTTTTTCACTAATACAATGACTTATTGAAGTGTTGTGTTGCAGCTGCAGGAACCACAAAATAACACACACAAGCGTATGCCCCCACGTTAAAGTCATTGCTGACACTTTAACAAGAGCAATGACTTTAATGGAAACATAAACAACTCGACTGATTACGTTTCTACTACGAGATGCCCCCAAGTGAAGACAAATCAAGGGAAACACCACGTAAACATACAAAGAACACAAAACGGATCTACTTACTGTGGGGTCAGTATGATCATAAGATATATATATATATATATATATATATATATATAAAATTGCAAATGAATTGACATCATTCCCCTTAAAAAGTAGAACTACAATCACAATGGAGGAAAGAAAATGCAAGAGTTACGAAGAAGAGTCTTTTCGGACCACAACATGGAGACCAAAAAGAATCAGTGCTACCATGTCGCAAATCCAAGCTGACTACATAAGGAAAACATTTACGAACAATAGCACAGGTACAACATAACATGAAAACAACATATAGAAGAATAGAGATACATATAGAGGAATAGTACAAAAGGTTCAATTCCTTTATCACCTTGCACCAACAAACTAACAAGGGTCGTATAAAATAATCTAACAAACATTTAAAAAACACATTACTGGAGAAGCACAATACAACAAGAAAATACATAAAAGGCTACCATGGAGGACAAGCCAGTCAAGTGAATCACCTACTCTCCCCATCTTGGTCTATATCATTTATGGAAGGTCGACAACTTGCAAGAGGGACTATATCCAACACAATAGGAATAATAGCCAGTTCCAAACAAGGATCCTCTTGAGAATCGTGATGTTCAATACTAGGTGTAATTATCAAGTGTGTTGAAAGCATATTAGGTAAATCATTATCAATATCAATAGTCTCATATTCATCATTAGCATCAATAGGACCATTAAGAGTATCTTCTTCATCAAGATTAATCGAAATAGAATCTAAGATACAAATAGAATCATCATAAGCATTCATCTTAACGTCATTACTAACATTAACTTCTTCCAACACATCAGGCATAGGCTAGTCAAAAAAAGGTAAAGAACATTGAAGAACAGAGGCACAAGCCTTATCTTGAGCCCGACGCTTCTTACGACGTTCACTGGCAGATCGCTTATGTTTTGTCTTGTTCGAAATATGTTGATAACTAGGAGGAACAACAATCAACTCCTTCATAGGTTCTATAGGAGGATTAGTAGGATTCTCAGTAGGTTGAAAATAAACACTAGGAGCTTGATTAACATAAATATAAGAATTGGATAAAGGAGGTATGGAAGGTGTAGGAAAAATACCATGGTTAAGATCCATTCGAGGCATGCTTAACTTAACTCAACAATCTTGCAATGTTTATAGGCGTGATATGAGCGAAAAAGGTTATCAGGTCAAGAAGAACATGAATTAGGTAATGAAGACCAAAAAGAAGTCAAGGGTAGCACAACCCCTATGACTATAAGATTGATATAAAATATGATTAATTTTTTTCACTTCTTCATCATGAATGAACTTAATACACTTATGGATAGGAGAAGCAATGGCATGCCTGGAAGTCAACCAAGGCAAACCAAGCTTAACTTGAAACTGATTAGAAGTAGGGACAACAATGAAGGTAGTGTCCACAACTTTACTACAAAGTTCAATAGACAAGTTAATAGATCCAAATGATGGATAGATAAAACCATTACAAGTTTGGATCCACACATTAGATGTATTATAACAATCACGTTGTAAGTTCTTCATAAAAAGGTTTTCTTCAGTAATGAAATTGACTAAGGATGTAGGATCAATAAGAAAACCATAGGTAGGTATCTTAGCAATCATAGCATAAATGTAGAGGGGACCATCAGGAGCTTTAACAGTCTCAAAATCATCAAAGGTGATAGAGAGTTCCCGAGGTCTTTTATTCTTAGGTTATTTTTGAGGTTTAGGTTGAGGTTTCAGTTTAGGCTTAGGTTGAGGTGGAACTTGAAGTTGAGGTTGAATCAGAGGCACTTGAACAGGAGTTTGAGATTGAGGTTGGGGTGGAGATACAAGTTGAGACAAAAAAACATGCTCCACATAGTAAACAATATGATTGAGATCATCCATCTTTGAATCATAAACAATATCCATAGAAGATGGTTGAACAATGGTATTAGTATCATGTGTAGGAAAAGGATTCGTATAGATTTGGAGGTTTTGATTAGGAGGAGAGAGATATTTGTTCCCACTACCATCCAAATTATCAACAGATAAAGCATTAGAATCAATTAATTCTTGAACCTTATGTTTTAGAGAATAACATTTCTCAGTATCATGGTCATTTTGATGATGGTATTATCAAAAGGCTTTGGGATCAAAGGATTTGGATGCCATCAAGTAGGAAGAAGAGATCAAATAGGAGGCAAAGTAATTATATTAGCATTCAACAACTTACTCATAATAGAATGTAAAGATTCAGAAAGAGGAGTAAACATTCGATTCAGACGAAAAGAAGTGGATGCAGAAGTGGCATTGTTGGATGCAACAACAACGTGATCAACAACCACATTTGCTTGCTTATTTATCTTGACATAGTTGTTAGGTTTATGAAACTTGTTGGGATTAGGAGTAGAATCACCCTTATCAACTGGAACAAGAGCCATTGGAGTGTTTCTCTCAAATTGACTCACTTGTAATTGATAATGATGAAGCGCTGCACAAAGTTGTTGAAAAGAGGTAGATTCGGTAAGCAGAATCTTATCTCTAATATCCTTTTGAAGATTTGAAATAAAAATATGCTGAATATCAATATCAGGAACAAGATAAGAAATTTGAGCATACAAATGCTGAAATCTACCAATAAATTTAGTTAATTTTTCTTTATTATTTTGTTTACAATGCATCAAATAAGTTAAGGACACTTACGGACCAATGTTATTTTGGAACTATTGGATAAAAACATTAGAAAGTTTTGGAAAAGAATCAATAGAATAAGGAGGCAAGGAACAATACCATTGCAAGGCCTTATCATGAAAAGTTCTAGCAAACAACTTGGATAAAATCCCATGGTCATGAGCATAGTCACTACAAAGGAATTGAAATGTTTTAACATGAGTTACAGGGTCTCCCTTACCATTGTAATTCTCAAGACGAGGCATATCAGCTTGCTGAGGGACATGAGGATGAATAATGTCTAGGGATAAAGGACTACCCATGTCACATGTAGGAATACTAAACTTGGATTGAGTTAAGGACGCAAGTTGTTGTTGTAAAGAGGACATAGTTTGAGCTAGACTAATGATTGTAGAATCATTAGAAGAAATAGGATGCATAGAAAAATTAGCAACACTAGGAAAAGTGTAGGAAGTGGCGGGAATTGAAGACACAATTATTGGAACACTTGGAACCACAGTTGGAAGAGGGTTGGAATAGGTAAAAGGAACACTATGGTAAGAAGGTTGTGAGGTAGGTAAAGGCACCGGTGGAACACTCACAGGAAGAGATGGAAGTGGAATATTTGAAGCTAGAGGATTGGAATATGGAAGATATGTAGTCACTAAAGGAGGAGTGTAAGTAGGAAACTAGGTAAAGGAATGGAAGAAGGTTCCACACTAGTGACAGGAGGAGTGAGTCCTATATCTTGAGTTTCTTGAACTAAAGGTTTGACATTTAAATACACAAGATGAGTGATAACACACAAAAGATTAACACCTTGATCACTATCATGAAGGACTTTATTAAGGGCCTCTATAGCTTGAATAGAATCTTGATTATGGTTTTCTTGAATAATCCAATTTCCCATTTTATAAAGTTCAGTTGAAAGTTTTTTGACTTGTTCAGGAGGAACCCTTAAAGAATCATCCTCATCATGAGATGAGTGAGAAGAGTTTTGCTTGATAGAAGGATTGGAATCATGAGTGATCAAATTGTCATCCGGGATCCTAAGAAAAGGAGAGGAAGACTCAAGATTAAAGGAACCCATAAGTCTGCGACTTCTTGTAACCGGGATATTATAAGTAGGACTAGAGGTAGTAAAGCGCATACACCAATGCAATGCAAATGAACTAAATTAGGAAAACACAAGGCATGAACAAATAAATATTTTTGTAGTTTTGCTTTATATGATTTTTTTTTTAATTTTTGAAATGTAATGGATTTGATACTTGGAGACCATTACTCATGATAATCAATTTTGAGCACTTGGTGAATATCTTGTGAGTTGATATTTGGAGACCATTGCTCTAAGTACTTGGTGAGTATCATGGAATTGATACTTGAAGACCATTACTCATTATATCAGTAAAATAATATAAATTTTAAATGATTATTTATACTCACATATTTGGTGAATATCATGGACTTGATATTTGGAGGCCATTACTCTGAGTACTTGGTGAGTATCATGGATTTGATACTTGAAGACCATTACTCATGATAATCATTTTGAGCACTTGGTGAATATCTTGTGAGTTGATATTTGGAGACCATTTCTCTGAGTACTTGGTGAGTATCATGGACTTGATACTTGAAGACCATTACTCGTTATATCAGTAAAATGATATAAATTCTAAATGATTATTTATACTCACATATTACATTGAAGTAATATATTTATCCTCCCTAGCTAAGAGGGAGTGTTAATGTTATAGCTTAGGTAAAATCAATAATGAACATATTAATTTGATATAATAATATTATATTATTAATTCAATTAAGTTCCTTTGTTTTATATATATATATATATTGAATATTATTATTAACAATATTAATAAATCGACCGAGACTTAGTATTGAGTATTCGACGACTTTATGTAATAGTCATGTGAATCGTTGTAACTAATATTAGACAATGGTATGAGTAACATATAGTAATATATGTGTTACGATACTTGGTAAGTATCGTAACACATATATTATTATGTGTTACGTACTGCAGATTATATATATGTGCCATGATGACTATTATATGAAACATTTCGAGTGAGACATGTCTCATGTATAGACATGACTCTACTACGTAGAGGCATGTCTATACATGAGCCATGATATCTTATTTATATGATGTTTAGATCTACACTTGAAGACATATCATGAGTTATGTGATATGTGATTTCTGAGTATCCATATGAATCTTATTAGGATCATTCTGAACTTAGTATTACATATTGATTGGACCGTATGAGACATGTCACGTAGTGACATGTCTCTACTTAAACTTAGTATCCATATGGTAGATATCATGAGACATAATTCCATTGCACATAACATGGATATTTATGAGCTATGGTAAATATCACATGATTTGATATTCCTACATATACCATATCTCCTGATATCACACTGTGGTGATATCTCCTCTCTTTTACAATTAATGGATTTATTACCTTGATGGATTTTATCATCTCTAGCTAAGAGGGAGTATTGATGTTTTGTGGAATTATGGTGAGGGTCAAGAGAGACTACTACACATTATGTTTGATCATCCTCCCTAGCTAAGAGGGAGTGTTAATATTTGTAGCTTCATTCGTATGATCATTTAGAATGCAAATAATACTTAGATATTGATTAATAATAATATATTGTATTTGTGTGTGTATGAATAACATATGTTTAATAATATATATATATATATATATATATATATATATATATATATATATATATTATTAAACATATGTTATTCTAATATATGATTGATTAATGAAACATTATAAAACTATAATGAATAGACATGTCCCATGAAGGGACATGCCTCTCCTAGCTTCTTTCCCAATATAAATGAAAGAGAGATTGTTGCATTTGAAACACACATTTTTACATACAACATAGAGTGTTATTACATTTGCAGCTATCTTAAAAAACTTAACATTGATCATTTGTTGTATCTTCTCTAGACATTATAGTTGGAGGGCCCCACAAGGAAATACTAAAAAAGCCGCAGAAATGACTTTTAAAACCCAAAACTTTATATGACCAAAATTTAAACAATATATTATTAGACTTCAAACGTTTGAAATATCTTCCAAAGGTCATCCAATAAAATAATATGTAAATCTCTCTATGTTAAAAAACTCACAGTTTTGATTTGATCAACAATATTGTCGATGACTCCCACTTTTATATGTCTGCTCAATCTGATTCGGTATTAAAATAATTCTTGATCCATATATGGTGGCGCCATTGCAATGTAGTGTGCGCTTGGGGTTGAGGTTCACTCGATACTCCAAATGGAAAAAACACCAGCTTATCACTAATTTTATTAAGCCAATGTCTCAATAAAATATGAATTTTTTCAGCTTAGCATATGTAATTTCTACTGGGGATATGGCACTCCCTATTCACCATGGCTTCTCACATGTTCATCCCCATATATTTCAGATCATTCTCATACCAGAATACATCCAAAAGAAAAAAGAATTATTCAGACTCCCAGAAGTTCGTATCTACTTTGATACCATGTTAAGTTTTTTAGGATAGCTGCAAATGTAATAACACTCTATGTTGTATGTAAAAATGTGCATTTCAAATGCAACAATCTCTCTTTCATTTATATTGGGAAAGAAGCTAGTGTTAGAATGAATTTAGAATAAATGAGAGGGGAGGGGTGAATCAATTATCCTCAGGTCTAGATGTAGAAAATAAAAACTTTCTGTACTTCAGATCTACTCGGCAATAGTAGCATATATCAACAACTTTAATCATGCAGTTTACTGTCAATTGATATTAGCTTGTAGTTGTACACACAAAATAGTGCACTTCTATGAATCCTTACATGCAAGGAAACTCAAGAATGAGCCCTCACAAATCGATCCATAGCTCTCTATGCATGGAGTTGCAAGATTTGTAAAAATTGCTCTCAGCTAGAGCTATAAACTCATGACCTTGCCAATAAACCATACAATGAGAGATTCAATAAAGACAAGGGCAAGAATGCCAATATCCTCAAGAATCAAAATGTATGCAATGCAATGCAAAT
>MU226370.1:567672-592260 GCA_018584345.1 Thuja plicata | reverse complement strand
TACATTTACTTCTCCAAAGTAGTCTCTAATTAAATCTTGAAACCATGCATTAATTATGGTTACCCATACATTAAATGATGTGGATCAATCTTTAATTAACATTAAATATCCCAATAAAATCAACTAATTCGGCCATAGATCTCAAATCTCATCAATAATCAAACTTCTGTAAGTCGGCCTTCATTACTGTTTTCACTTGACAATTTCAATGGTGCTCGGCATTGAGCAACTTTTACTCGTCACAAGTAACTTTACTTGGCACAAGCAACTTTGCTCATCATAAGCAACTTTGCTCAGCACAAGCAACTTGCTCGGCACAAAACAACCAAAAAAAATGTCTTTGAAATATAAACAACTAATTACTTTGCCAGAGTGCCAACTGATCAAATACCCTTTGAATTGCCTTAACTCAACCATTCACTTGGTCTTCTTGTTAAATCTTCTTCATCAACAATAGATATGGTACTCAGATAGATAGCAATAGTCTCACCAGTAAATGTTTGACATCAATGACAAAATAATAATTGCTTGCATTGTCACTTTCCAACAGCTAGGAGAGGCATGTCCCTTCATGGGAAATGTCTATTCATTATAGTTTTATAATGTTTCATTAATCAATCATATATTAGAATAACATATGTTTAATAATAATATATATATAATATAACACACACACACACACATGTATATATACAAATACAATATATTATTATTAATCAATATCTAAGTATTATTTGCATTCTAAATGATCATACGACTGAAGCTACAAACATTAACAAAGAACATAAAGGAAGGCTAATCTAATATGCATGCAAGATCTAACATGACATGTAAATCTAACACCACAAAAGAAATATTTGTCGTAAGTGAGTTCACCAAAATGTAAAGAGGTAATATTTAGGATGAAATGGGTACAAGAGACTTGCACATCTAAATAATATCCTTTACATATGAAAAGTTAGGGAAGGTAAGATTCTCCTCTTAGCCCCAAATTCACAAAGGAAAGATCCAAAATTGATTAACCACAAGAAAATAGTCAATGCACAAATGAATCAATCAATTAGAAATAAGAAGAAAGAGGAAAACCTTATATTCCATTTTGGAGAAGAGTGTGTAATAGATCTAAAAATATTAAAATCTTAACTGAAATGAATTGAAGACAAATACTAACCTCAAAGTATAGAAGATCTGGAAATTGTTGTTTTCTGGTGTTTGTATTGAGTTTTTGGAAATTTTGCAACCTGCCATGGCATGGAAACATAGAGACAGAGAAAACCCCGAAATCATTTTTTTTTCTAAGCAAGGTCAACCTTGACCCAAATACGGGGGCACAACTGTACCCCTTTATGTTGACCTTGACCTGCATTGCTTCGATGGAAAATATGTTCATGGATCCCAAAATTTTGTCAAAAAGGGTATCTAAATATGCTCTGTAATTCACTATTTCATACATGTACTTGCAAGAAAAAAGGGTTTTTTTTATTTAGATGGGGTTTTTACCTTGGTCAAACCCCAATTTTGGAATTAACCTTGAAATAGAATTGAAATTGCAGTAATAAACAAAGTAAAAAGAACAATTCACCTTGTTTATGTTGAAACCCTTGTGGAGGATTCAAATTCATGAATCCACAAGTATGGATGCTCCAAATGGATGTAAAATTGTAGGATGTAGGATGTCTCAAATCAATTGCTTTTAGATCTTCAACACCAATGTTGAATGGATCTTGGGATAGGAAGAAGCTTGAATGGATATGGATGGAGAAATCTTCAACAAGAGGGCTCCATAGAGCTTGAATCCTTCAATGGCTACTAATGGATCTCTTTGGTGAATTGAATCTTGAATGCTCGAAAGTAGACAATAGCTTCCATAGATTATGCGTAGATGATCAAAAATGAGAGGAGAAGGCTTCCTTATATACTAGTCTAGGACACAAACTTCTAGAGAGGCTGACACATGAGAAATAAATTCTAATTAGGCTCATACCCCTAGAAATGGACCTATATTAAATTTTTTTTTTTAAGATTTGCCACTTCAGAGCCTGAAACAGTCGACCCAGAAGCATGAAATAATTCTTTCCAACCCCGACATCCATAAATCTTTGAAATTTGAAATTTAGACCTTGGGTCAGGGTCAAGGTTGACCCTGACCTAGGTCAAGGTCGAGGTTGACCTTGACTTAGGTCAGGGTTGAGGTCAAACTTGACCCAGAAGGTTGACCTTGACCCTAAGGTCAAGAACCCCAAAATCTCAAAGCAGGATACCAAAAATAGGTAGGAGAGAAGTGGAAAATAGGGCAAGACGGGAGAAAAACCATATACAAGTCAAAGACCCATTCAAGGTGTTTGACATGACCCCAAACCAATTACTTGAAAGGATAAACCAGTCCTAAAGGGAAGTGCTTCCATTTTTGATGATACAGGTGCCTTTTCCTTTTTATTAATCAATGTGTCATGAGTTGAACTCTCACAGGTGTGGTCCAGTCTTTGTATGTTCTTCACAACCTTCTCCTCAAGAAGAAGATTTTTAGGAAATGTGGTATTTTCTTTCAAACCCTTAAAATAAATATTTATGTAGGTTCATGAATATTTCCTTATCCCATGTCCCTTGTTGAGGAGAATTGTATTTTCTTTAGGAGTAATGTGCCTTAATTCGGACCCTTGCAGATGTCTCCCATGACAAGATCTGAATGTGTGAACCCTATGTCCAAAGACTTTGGCTTCTCATTCTACTACCAACAATGAAGGTAACATGGTGCACCATATCATGAGTGAGTGATGGCACAAAGATATAACTAGAGAAGGTGAAACCTCTGAAAATACCACCTAACAAATTCTCTTCCCAATCCACAAAAGCTTTGATTCAGCACTTTGCTTCCCCTTAGCTTAGGTTGTGTGACTGAAGGTGACCTCCCATCCTTTTTCCCAAGCACCAACCATGAATTGTCAACTTCTAAAATCTTGGAGGTCGTATTACAAGGTGCACCTCATCCTACCTCATGCAACACTTCCAAAACTATCCCTCAGCCTATGATTTCATTCGCAAGCTAGGAGACCAATATGTTTTCCTGGCACACCCGGTGGGACCGAGCTAAAAAAGTATGCTAAAAACAATGCGCGCTTTGGTTTTTCAATGAGAATGTACCAAACAAGTGCATGCAATAAGTAGTGGTCATGGTCTATTTAGGGTATGGACCTAAATTATTACAACCATGTTGACTAGGTTTCTCCTCAACCTTGTCATACAAACCTATTTCCCAGTTCTCAGGAGATGTTGCTCAACCTTTAGTAAGAGTCAAGGATCATTGAGATTGAAAGACAACAAAATCTCATCTGGAATTATTTGTCAATTTCGGAGGCCTCTGTTGAGGAATCATGTTTGACAGAAGAGCATGTCTTGGAAGACCAGTTTCTACATGAAGAGGTTCCATAAGTTTCATTTTGTACAAGTGGTTGACTTTTTGGGGACATATTTATGGAGTTCTCTTTTCAGTCCTTGATGCTAGACATGATATCATTGTTCAAAGGTGGACCGATGGGTTTGGTGCTCATACCAAATGAATGAAAAAGGAAAAGAAGACCCATATATGACACACTCAAGAAAAGAAAATGACCTCCCCCTAGAGGCCATAGTCCAAGTGTTCTCTTTTCTGAACTCCCCTGTCTCACCAAAGACGACGAGATCCCCATTCTGATAAGGTTGGAGATCACAGACTTCTGTGGAAGAGGCACCACTATGGGAATATTCCCCAAAGCCCCTCAATGAGCAAAGAGAAGTGGATGATGATGACATGAGATGCTAGGGTGAGCTAGAATATTTTTGTGCTTCACTCAATGAATGCCCCCCAAACATCCAATTGGGGTCATCCCCTACATCCCAGGAGGAAGAACCACAAATTATCTATCCCAATGAATGCATCAAGGCATCACTTACTCCAACTCACTTGACAAGGATCCATGGGTGCCCAATCAAGTATCATTTGGAACCATTTGCATGTCAGTCCATTAATTTCATGCTCACATCAGAACATGAAAAGAGTTTTATCAAAGGTTTGAAGATGTCATCTCCTATGATGTTAGATGAAGTACCAAAGTTGAGTCATGATGTCCTCACCTCTGATGTATCACACCCAAGAAGGGTAATACCCATGATACCTTTCTTTTTCCATAATTTTTCAGAGTCATTAATCACAAAAAGAAAGCTAGGCCACAAAGGTGGTTATTTCCTAAACCTAGTAAATGGCTTCTTGTAAAAAAATTGGTTGTCAATTAGTGTAAATAGTTAGGTTTGTTGTTTTTGTTTGGTTTGTTTCCTTTTAATAAGTGTTACTGCGCAAGGTGAAACATTTCTAGTGTCCCATGTATAGTCGTCAATCCCTTGTTAGTGCAAAGGAACAATCACAATTATTACTGTCTATTTGATAATTTCCCATTTTTGAGTGGCAGTTTTATATTTATTTTCACTGATCCTTTTTGTTTTTTAAGAGAAAGTGTGCCAATGCAGTGGAGTTTTCTCGTTTCTCGTGCATTCTTAGAAAGGTATAATCTGCCTCACCATTTTTATGTGTACGGTGATGAGGCCCTGTGTTATAATGTTTCGATTGGTCACAGAAAATAAAGCACATTTCTAAAAATTAAAGAATCAAGTGCTCCAAAGAATACAATGACAAGAAAAATCATATGTAGGCACTGGGATAAAATGAGAAAAAATCATATATTAAGATTTATCTTTGGTATCTACATACATTTTGAAATAACTTTTGCAAAAACTTATAAAAAAAAATTTGTCATTTACTTTTTACATATTATAACTGTATACACTAAAAGAGGCTTCACTAATTAATTAATTAAATATTTATTATTTAATTAATATTTATTTCTTCTATTTATTAAGTAAAATATTTTAATTTATTTAATACATTCACTATAATCTATTCTTCTTATCCTAAGTCTTCTAAATTAGTCTTATTAAAGTGATTAATTACACAATCACTAAATATGACTAAGCTTCCTAGTCCACCTCATATACCTAGTCACTTGACACATCACCTTGGCTAAAATAATTAATTATTAATAAGTCATTATCCCCACCCACACATGTCCTTTTCCTAAGGGCTATGTGGCATCATGACCACATGCCTTCTCCTACACCAAGTCAAGAAGCAATCCCTATTCCTAAGGAGCTTCTCAAGCCACCGTAAAGAGTCCAAGATGACTCATGGGACACTTGTACCAAGAGTCCTCATGAGGAAAAGGTCCTTCCTCTTTCCTCTCCATGGTCTTTCTGAGACACTTGACATGTGTCTTTTCCTTCCACCTTCATCTCCTCTATGTCAATGTAGGAGGAACATCCTCCCTATTCTTCCTCTCACATTCTAACTATATCCCCCTTTCTCTCAACCCCTTCAACCAAGTCAATGACAACCCTAGGATCTTCCACCTTTCAATCTCCACCCTAGGGTCATGCCACCTAGGCTTAGATCCTCCAAAAACCTATAAAAGGAGCCTCATTCCCCCTTTGTGATCTAATAGGAAATTAAGCATTCAAGTAATCAAGGATTCAAGTATCAAGCATTCAAGCATTCACATTAAGCATTCAAACAATCATATCAAGAATCCAAGCATTTCCACACCATTCCATCATCCATTTAGTTGCATTTTATATATAATCACTCAAATCTCTACACTTTGGTCACATCTTGGACGAGAAGCTTCATAGGAAATCTGAGAGCTCAACATTCAAGAAATCAAAGCTAGGAGAACAATGGAGACAAGCTGCAAAGGGTAGGTGAAGGTAAAGCTTGTTATTTTACTTCATTTGATTATTTGTATTCTTCATTGAGTTGCATTTAGATAGATTTATGAGCTTATTAATAGTAGTATTTCGATTATCATAGTTGACATCTATTTTGCATACATTTTTTGGGCCCACCGTGGGGCCTCCCCCCACAAATTTATGTTTTGTTTTTAGTTTTTTCCATGTGAAGGATTCTACAAGCTGTTTCTGTGCATCCATCCCCTATACCTGCGCATCCGTCCGTTTCTGCTGCGCTTTTATTCAAACTACCCATTCATCCCATACAACTGCACTTTCATTCACTTTTGTTGCACATTTGTACATCCTGCACAATCATTTACTGTTCCTGCGCATTCATCCACTATTCCTACGCATATATAATTCCACTAGCAAAAGCCTATTTTTCTTGTCATTTGGTTTAGCTAATCATCTTAACAAGTTTGTGTTTGGTTTTTGTAGCTTTTAGGTTGTTTTGCAGGTTGTAAATCTGAAGACCCCAATCTCAAATTATTGACAGTTTACTTGTAGGTTCCTAGGGGTTTGCAAAATAAATCATAATCTTCATTTGGGTTTTAAAATACAATATGCTTTTCAAATTTGTGTGTCTTCTATAGTTTAGCGAATTGCCTGTTGTGTCTTGCTTTCATAACCCTATTTGTAATCCCAGATTATAACAACGTATCCTCTCCCCTCGCCATTCATGGACCTTGGGTGTAAGAGAAACTATTATAATCTTTAGAGGGTGGTCTTTGGTGGGAAAAGAGGTACTCACCCCAAGGAACAACCCAACTGGTAATAGACTAACGCCAAGCCCCTCCAAACTGGTATACAAAAAATGCCATTATGATTAATCTCATAGTGGACAGGTGTGAATTTGTTGTGGCAACCAAAATCTCCTCTAATACCCAAGTGGTGTGTTAAAATCCCTACATTGTTAAGGTGAAAGTCTTACTTTGAAAGGATTGGGAGAGCCCTCTTAATTGGGAAAATGACTTGATCACAACCACCTGAACGGATGTCCTTACTAAATTCTTTTGTTTAGTGACCAAAAACCTTCTATTTGTTGGTTCAATGGGTAGCCCAACCTATGAAGACACCCCACATTACTCAGAGTTCATAGTAGAGATAGCGGTTCTTTGGGAAGTAATGACCCATTGAATTTGGAACTTGGTGTTCTAGAGAAGTGAGTGTACTATAAGGAGGAGCTCGTACCTCCAAGTTCCTAGGTTGTTCTCTTTGAATTGCGTGGCTGGATTTTATTATCCAAGTGGGGATTCAGTAGATACTGTCATTGCCAACCTTAGGAATTGTAAGCGTGTTTGTGCATACATACTAGATTAAATAAGATTAGATCATTTATGTATTGTGTGTGTGTGTGTGTGTGTGTTTATGCATTTTCATTTTGCCAAAGTCAACTGAAAAACCACAAAAATTTCCAAAAAAACATCTGAAAAACCATCAAAAATCAAAAAATCAGAAGTTGCTCATTTGTCACTTCCTATTGCACATTTGTCCAATATTCCCGCGCATTTGTTCCTGTGCATCCATAACAGTGAGACTTTGTACGGACCCTCAAGTTTTCAAAAGTACACTTAAAAATAACCATTTTTGTCCTCAATGTGATTTTGGAAACATATTAGATTTTATCAGACCTTTGATCTTCATTTTGACCATTTTTCATCATATTTCTTACATCCAAAATTTTCCTAAATTATTCCCCAATCTTCCAAATCTATAGTTAAGTGTTGGAACATTATCTTGATTATCAGATTTTGGCTTTTGTGAGTTTTTATCATATCAGGATTTATCATCCTTCATCAAAACTTACCTAGGTCATTGTCTCTTGATTTTCCTTGGTCATATCACAGTGAGATCCATACCTCCTATTGACTTAGATTATCAAGTTACCTTATCTAGCTCAACACTTTTGAATCTCTTTCCTCCCATCTCTTCTATCATCACATCTTCATTTATTTCATCTTTCACCTTTTATGGTTCAAACTCGATCTTAGTAACTCAAACAAACCGTTAATCCAGAATCTGTAGATACAATGGAAGGAGGCAATACTAATGAGAAAAAACCTTGGTCCAAGAAGACTTCAATTTTTACATCAGAACACGAACCCACCGACCAAGAGTTAAGAGATGCAATGCAAGATGCTAGGTTTTATAATGTCATGGAAAGACTATTAGACATGGATAAAGAGATGTATTTCCTTATGCTTGCTCAACGAGGATCAAAACTACACAATGGTTTTGATGTCTCTAGCCTTATAGAACCACCTATCGCAAAAGATCAAGAAAACCCTGGTGGTTCTCAAGAGACACATGATCATGGAGAAAAGGAAGACAAACAAAATAGTACTTTTGAAAACACCCAAGGACCTCCACCACCTTTGGATCCCATCCTACAACAAATCCAAATGCTTCAAAAAAAAATGTGTGACATACAAACTGGATCATCAACCAAGAAATATTCCTTGGAATATATATGTCCTTATCCATTTGATAAGCAATTGGCTATGATTCCATTCCCTCCTCACTTTGAGGTGCCAAAATTTGATAAATACAAAGGGAATTTGGATCCACAAGACCACATCCGTGAGTTTTGTGTTTCTTGTATTGAAGTCGCCCACAATGACACATATCTTATCCGACTATTTCCATGAAGTTTAGGAGGACAAGCCATGGAATGGTTCTCCAAACTACCCCCGGGTATCAAATCCTTCAATGAGCTTATTGACAAGTTTGTGACTCACTATTCCTATAATATCAAACTTGAAGTCACAATGCTTGATCTTTGCAATGCACAACAAAAGAATGGAGAACCATTCCTTACCTTTTTGCAAAGATGGCGTCAATTATTCACCAAGTATCCACGAACAATTATTGAACAAGAGAAGATGGATATCTTTGTGCACAACCTTACATAAGAAATGAGCTATAGGTTACAATTGCAATGTCCTCCAAACTTTAACAAGATCATTGAAAATGGAGTCAAAATTGAAGAAGCTATGGTTAGAAAAGGTGAGATTAAACTTTACTCCAAAGACAATGTTGGATCTTCAAATTCAAATTCCAACAACAACAATAATGATAAATCTAAATTTTGGAACAAAAACAAGAACATTGTCAATGATGGGATTGTGGATAATCGACATGTCAAACCAACACAACCTATTTTTAATCTCACAAGAAAAGCCAATGCTACTCAACCTACTCCTAGCAATAAAAGTGCAAGTCAAAATACCAACAACAATTCATCAAGATTACCCTTTATGCCACGTAGAATAACTTTTACTCCTTTGGGTGAATCTTTGGAATCTACATTAAGGAAGTTGATCACAAAGAAACTCATTGCACTTCTTGAAACTAGAGATTTTGAACCTAGGGTGAAGCCTTCTTGGTGGAATGATAATGATTATTGTGAATTTCATAGAGGGAAAGGTCACAAAACCAATGATTGTCAAAGACTCAAGCATGTGATACAAGATTTGATTGAAAGCGGAGAAATTAGTGTTGATGGACATACCTCAAACGAGTCACATACGACTTTCAAAGATCCACTTCCTGAACATGAGAAAGGAAATTATTCCAATGCTAAGGGTGATAACCAAGCCAACTGCAACTCCACCTCCTATAACTATATAAATCACATTTATAAATTACATCCTTCCCAATACTATGTCAATGTGATTTCTATCAAAGAAAAGAGTCAACCAGCTAATGTCACTACTCGAGCCCAATCCAAGGTTACTCTTCAAGGTGTCCCATCCAAACCTAGAACCTCTCAGAACAAATATGCCTATGTTCCAAAGTCCACTCCAAATATTTCCAACCAATACAATATTTTGGATCAATTGAAGAAGATACCAACCCAAATATCAATACTAGAGCTTTTGCGTCTATCACCTTCTCATAAGGATATTCTTGAAAAGTCTCTCTTAGAAACTAGTGTTCCTACAAATATAGATCAAGACCAATTCCAAGCTATGGTGGGACATTTGACAACTCCCCATTATCTATCCTTAACTAAGGATGATGATCTAGCCATTAATCAAACACATAATGCTCCACTCCATATAGAAGGCATTGTACAAAATCATAAAATCGAAAGAGTACTAATAGATGGAGGAGCTGGTTTGAATATATGCACTTTAAAACTAGTCCTTGCATTGGAATTTTTTGAAAATGTTGTAGATCCAAAGAAGAAAATCACAATTAAAGCTTATGACGAGGAAGAAAGGTCATCCAGGGGATTTTTTGTTCTTCCTATCAGAGTTGGTCATGTAGTCAAAGATGTGCTTTGTCAACTCCTAGATATGGATTTAGCATATAACATTCTTTTGGGGAGACCTTGGATTCATTCTATGCAAGCTATGCCATAAAATTATCATCAGTGTTTGAAGTTTCCACATAATGGTCAAGAGATAACTATAAAAGGAGATCCAAATCCTTTTCAATATTGTAACACTGTAAAGCCAACACCTGAATCCTTGGTACCCTATAATCGTATTGGATCTTTTCTACCAACACCCATTGATCCCAGTAATGAAGCATCAACCTCTAAATCCCATGGAATCAAAATAGACGTAAAAGAAAAAAGTATGAGAGAATAAAATTTGGGTCAAACTTTGTGTATCATAGATTTACCCTTATCTCTTAAGTCGTATGGAAAATCTTTGATTATCAAACAACAATCAGAAGCCCCTTCTACACTTGTTTATGGCACACTTATAAGTGGGGGCACTATATCAAAAGAAGCAACTAAGCATAATGTTAATCATTTGCTAAAACACCATAAAGATCAAGAAGATGAAAAATATGAGCCTATATCACCTGATGTATATGGCAAGGGATATACTTTTTTGCAAAAGATGGGATATCAAGGCAGTGGACCTATAGGGTTGCAAAGAGAGGGTGTTATAAAACCAATTCTGAAAAATCCAAACTATCAAAGAGATACCACCAGATTAGGGTACAAAGGAGAGGGACCAACAAAATCTAAAGGTAAAGAAAATATTACACCTATCTACAAGAATTATAAACCTCCTACATTATAGTTCTAGAAACATGGCATGTATGTAGATCCAGCAAAGCAAAAGATAGCGCAAGAAATCATTAACCGACTTAGAAATGATGCTGCTGATGATGATGATTCTAATGCTTATGAATGGGATTCATTATCTAATTATACTAAAGATATGGGAGTTGTTGATGTTCATACCTATGGTAACCAGTATCATGAGTAGGAGAGTCCAAGGACAGAACTGTTAGGATTAGATTCACATGATACTAATGGCAATTGTGAGGAAAGTGAGAGTTATCTTGAGATAGGCCATTCAGATGAGAGTATGGAAATAGACCTTACTGATACAATCATCAACTTTGAGAAATTTTCTATCAATACCATCTCATCCTTTGAGACTGAACCAAATGATCCAATACCCCTTATCCACGCCAAACTTATCACTTGGGATTCTCCCAATTACCCCGAACTTGATGTTTTCCATAATGGTGATGCAATTATCGACTATCTTGGGATCAGAGATCATATACCACCAGGAGATCATAAATCAGGATTCCCAATATAACTCAATGACATGGCTTACTTTGGAGAGGGTGCCAATCCTTTCAGTCATAAAAATGTGAAAATAATAAATAGATCTAACAGTGAAAACCACTCAGTGGCAGTGTTAGATCCTAAAAAGGTAAAAAGAAAAGACGTATCTGAGGGTGAAAACCTCTTTGAGGCACCTGAAGATGGAAGGATTGACACTCTCCCTAATTATATGTATCAAGAGAAGTTTTCTATACTTATTGAACCAACGTTGCCTCTCAACATTGGAATGGAGGATTCACTATGTATTCTGAAGATAGCCACATCCTTAACAGAGCCAGAAAAAGAAGCCTTTTCAAAGTTTTTCAAAGAGAGATAGATCAAATTTGCTTGGTCTTGTGCTAATATGCCCAGGATAGATCCTCATTTTATCATGCATCATTTGTCCATTACACCTGGAATCAAGCCTTTAAAGCAAAAACTTAGGAAGATCCATTCCCATATTGCACTTATGGTCAAAGCCAAATTGAAGAAATTACTGGATGTTGGTTTCATTCGAGCTATTGATTATGCTGAGTGGATCTCTAATATTGTACCAGTGTCCAAGACAGACAAGTCCATCAATATTTGCATAGATTTTTGAGATCTTAACAAGGCTTGTCCCAAAGATGACTTTCCATTGCCCAACATTGATATTATAGTTGATTTAATAGCTGGGCATGAGATGTTATCCTTAATGGACAGGTTTTCGGGCTATAACCAGATCAAGATTGCACCAAAATACTAGGAAAAGACTGCTTTTACATGTCCTTGGGGCACATAATGTTGGACTATGATGCCTTTTGGGCTTAAAAATGTTGGGGCCACCTATCAAAGGGATGTGACTACAATCTTTCACGATATGATGCACACTATAATGGAGGATTGTGTTGATGATATCTTAGAAAAATCCAAGATTCGAGAAGGTTAGCTAAGAGTGTTGGATAGGATATTCAACCGAATGGAAAAGTATCAGATTAGACTCAATCCAAAGAAGTGTGCATTCGGGGTTACATCAGGAAAACTGTTAGGATATATTGTCTCGGCTAAGGGCATAGAGGTGGATCTAGAAAAAGTCAAGGAAATCATGAAAATGGCTTCACCTATGAACATCAGTCAATTGAGATCTTTACAAGGGTGCCTTCAGTCAATCAGAAGATTTATTTCTCAATTAGCTGACATAAGTCATCCTTTTCAGCATTTGTTGCATAAAAACATCTAATTCAAGTGGGATGATAAGTGTGAAGAATCCTTCACTAAGATCAAGAAATATCTAGCAAATCCTCCCACTCTTATGTCACCAATTCCAGGAAAGCCACTCTTTCTCTATATTTCATCTACAAAAGTCTCGCTCGATGCTCTTCTAGCCCAAAAAGATCAAGAGGGAAAAGAAAAAGCTATATATTACATCAGTCGCACCCTTGTGGGATATGAACTCAATTATTCATCGATTGAGAAATCATGTCTAGCGGTAGTTTTTTCTTCACAAAAGTGGCGGCATTATATGTTGTCTCATTCCATCAAGCTTGTTCTAAATATTGATCCTTTGAAGTATCTTTTGAGAAAGACTACATTAACAAGAAGATTGGCTAAGTGGGTCATGTTTCTTAGTGAATTTGATATTGAATATGTGGATAGGAAGGCTATTAAAGGGAAAGTAATTGCCAATCAATTAGCTAAGGCACCACTAATAGATGATCATCCTATATATACAAAATTTCTAGATGCACATATCTTGACATTGTCTACACAAACATGGAGGTTGTATTTTGACGAATCATATACTCAGCATGGTTCAGGAGTTGAGTGTTATTTGTCACACCACAAGGATATACCATACCAAAGTCTTACAAGTTACTCTTTTTGTGTACAAATAATGTGGTTGAATATGAAGCTTTGATGATTGGATTGAAGATGGCTCTGCAATGGAAAGTTACTAAATTGAATGTCTATGGAGACTCTCAGCTAATTATCAATCAAGTTAACAATGAATATTAGACCAAGGATGACAAGTTGTTACCATATAAACACATGGTAGATGACTTTAAGCAATATTTTTCAATCATCACCTTTGAGAAAATTCTAAGACATGAAATTAAGGCTGCAGATGCTATGGAAACAATTGCTTCTCTACTTGATGCGGAAGATACCAAAGCCCGTTTTGAGTTTTTAGCGGAATCATTGGCTTATCCTACGTACGATGATCCTGATACAAGTATTATATGTCATATTATTGGACAAGATTCCCCTACCTATGGAAATATATATTCCTACCTAAGAGACAATGTCCTTCCACCCAATTTATCCAGAAACCAAAAACAAACCTTTTTACGCCAAACCTCCCGCTATCTCCTAATATCCGACACCCTGTATCGGCGGAGTCTTGACGGTACTCTCTTATGATGTCTTGAACATGATGAAGCTCAAAATGCCTTACAAGATGTACATGAGGGTATTTTTGGAACACATTCAAGTGGTCCTTCCTTGGCTAAGAAGCTCATGCGTATGGGTTATTACTGGCCTACTATGGAGACAGATTCCTTTCACTTTGCTCATAAATGCAAAAAATGTCAAATACACGGGAATCTTATTCATACACCGGCACAAAAACTTTATCCTGTTAAAACTACATTGTCATTCAGTCAGTGGGGACTCGACCTTGTAGGTGCAATTCACCCTCCATCTTCCAACGGCCATATGTTCATTATAACCGCAATTGTGCATCCATTTTTCGGGCCAAGAACATAAAAATTCCTACTCTAGACTATGATTCAATCTATCCTAAACATGCTAAAAATCCTATCAAGCATGTCAAATTTCATCGAATTGACAAAGCAGGAAGAATCACCTACCGGCTCTCCAGAACTGGCGGCCTCTGGAAGCGTCTGACCCTCTCGAACCGGTGATCTGACAATGGGAAAGGCATCTTCTCAACTCTACTCTGCTCTCTCTCCTAGCTCCAATCTCCAAGTGACAAGTGTGTATAATGATCCTATCGTGGACCCTTTGACACTATATATAGCCTGTGGACCCATTTTGCTGGATGTGTGGACCCTACCCACCGATATCATTCCATTTCACCCCGTTTCTTCTTTTCGTGAGATTGATTGAACATTCCAAAAAAATAATAATAATAAATCATCAATTTTGTCAATCAATCTCTCGAGGGGGCATGTATAGGTCACCTTCATTGACATTGTTTGGAGCAGGGGGCAAAAAGCTAGATTTTTCTTTGAAACAATGTGACCAGCACATTATTTCAAAGAGAGGCAAAATGTATACACTAAAAAATGGCTTCACTAATTAATTAATTAAATATTTATTATTTAATTAATATGGACTTGATGAATTAATTAAATATTTATTTCTTATATTTATTAAGTAAATTATTTTAATTTATTTAATACATTCACTATAGTCTATTCTTCTTATCCTAAGTCTTCTAAATTAGTCTTATTAAAGTGATTAATTACACAGTCACTAAATATGAATAAGCTTCCTAGTCCACCTCATAGACCTAGTCACTTAACACATCACCTTGGCTAAAATAATTAATTATTAATAAGTCATTATCCTCACCCACACATGTCCTATTCCTAAGGGCTATGTGGCCTCATGACCACATGCCTTCTCCTACACCAAGTCAAGAAGCAATCCCTATTCCTAAGGAGCTTCTCAAGCCACCTCAAAGAGTCCAAGATGACTCATGGAACACTTGTACCAAGAGTCCTCATGAGGAAAAAGTACTTCCTCTTTCCTCTCCATGGTCTTTGTGAGACACTTGACATGTGTCTTTTCCTTCCACCTTCTTCTCCTCTATGTCAATGTAGGAGGAACATCCTCCCTATTCTTCCTCTCACATTCTAACTATATCCCCCTTTCTCTCAACCCCTTCAACCAAGTCAATGATAACCCTAGGATCTTCCACCTTTCAATATCCACCCTAGGATCGTGCCACCTAGGCTTAGATCCTCCAAAAACCTATAAAAGGAGCCTCATTCCCGCTTTTTGATCTAATAGGAAATTAAACATTCAAGTAATCAAGCATTCAAGTCATCAAGCATTCAAACAATCATATCAAGCATCCAAGCATTTCCACACCATTCCATCATGCATTTAGTTGCATTTTACATATAATCACTCAAATCTCCACACTTTAGTGAAATCTTGGACAAGAAGCTTCATAGGAAATCTGAGAGCTCAACATTCAAGAGATCAAAGCTAGGAGAACAATGAAGACAAGCTGCAAAGGGTAGGTGAAGGTAAAGATTATTCTTTTACTTCATTTTATTATTTTTATTCTTCATTGAGTTGCATTTAGATATATTTATTAGCTTATTAATAGTAGTATTTTGATTATCATAGTTGATATCTATTTTGCATACAATAACATGTCCTTTTTTTTAGGAAGCAAATTTTTTTTCAAGGTTGGGGTCAAGCCTCTCCAGAGCTGGTATCATCATCTCCCAAGTCATTCTCTCTTTCTCCTATTCCTTATTTCATGTCAAAAGAACCCCTTTCACTTGACTTACTTGGTTAATCTCAAGCTTGCTCGAACATAACCCTAAATTAGAATTCCTCCATCTCCTCCTCGACCATTTCCTTATTGGAGTACATACATTTCTATAGAAATTTGACCCCATGTCCTACATAAAAATTATGGATGTCGAGAGGATGGTAAATGAAGTTCATGACAAACACAATGAAAGACACATATGCTCTCGTCTCCAGATAAATCCTAAGGTCAGTTTCAAGAGGCAACCTGATGTTGTCTTAAGCCACAACAAGCACATCCTTGAGCCCTCCATAATGAATTTTACCAAACATCCCCACTGACAGAAACACTATCACATCCCTAGACTCTCCCAAGTCTAGTAAAGAGCCTACAAACCTAAATGATATATCTATGTTCAGCCTATAACGATCCTCACTATGTAGAAAATCTTCACCTAATACCCATTTCAAGGCAATGAGAAACGGTTTGTCATCTGTCCTAACCAATGCAACCAACCTATCATCGTTTATGAATCCTAGGAAGGGTTCCTGAGGCAATGGGAAGTTCAATCTCATAGGTGTGTCCATACTTATAGGCTAAGCTAAGTTAATCCTTTCATTCAGGCTCTCCAACTTACCAAATGCTTGATGCCACCTTTCGAATATGTTGCCCTTTTATAGAGCAGTCGTCCATTTCTGCATGCATTTTTCATTTACTCTACATCAAAGAGAATTTGTTATAAATTTGTAAAAGGTGCCATGCTTATTTTCCAAGGGTTTCCATCTGTTTATTTCTTAAATTACAAGCTAGGTTTTGGTTGTCGATAGTGTCATTTGAGGAGATCCTTACACCTTGATCTACGAAAAAGGGTAATTGTATTTAGTCTTGACTTAAAATGAAAGATTATCTTTGATATCCCTATGTACTAACATGTTTTTCATAGATTTTTAGCATTAATGTATGTCATTTCATGAAATCAGTGATATCTATTTGGATTTTGCATGCTCCTCACTTAAATACCTTTACTAATGATGATGATATGTATTTCCTCTGTCCACTAAGTGAAAAATAAGAGAGTGTTCTACTACCACCTTGGTAGCTAGTCTAGAGGGATTATTTCATGGTCATTTGTGCATATTAAAGCCAAGGAGGCAAGAAATAAAATAAAAATAAATTACTAAAATAAAAAAGAAAAATGCAAACCCAGGTCATCTTAGCAACTCTACCGGGGTTATGAACACCTAGATAGTAGTAGAGAAATGTTAATTGTTGTCAAGGCGATAACCTCATTGGGGCTATAGACGCCTGACTCGAAACAAGGCTCTATCTGGTCTCTTTTTCATCTTTTGACATATTAATGTAGCACTCTTTCAATGTTGTTATCATCATAGGGTATCAATTGTAATGTTTCATTATGAATTCGGGACCAATTTTAGTCACTTGATTTTTGTGTAGGGTGCTCCCCTTTCCTCCTTGGATTTTGGTTAGCCATTCTGACTCATTTATTTAGAAATATTATTTTGGTATCCCTTGGCTAACATTGCTTGTAATTTGTTCTTTGTTTCTCTCTTAGTGTTTCTCTTTTGCAGTTGTGTTGCACCTCGATTTCTCTAGTTTTACCTGTGCCCTAGTATAAATTTTGGCATTATTTTAAAGAAATATATGGTCTTTTCTCTTTCCTGCAGGTTCTTTCACCCGGACGATGTCTACTCATGAAGATAACTGATCTGAGAAAATCTAACTGAGTTTATTCCTAACCCAATGGATAATGATCTGGTCTGCGAAGCTAAAGATTCTGCAGTTCATTCTTAACTAGACGAGATGCCTCAAAAGTTGCCAAAATGTAGACTCCTTCTACATCGATAATCACCTTCCATGTTTACCTTTGGTCTTTTGATCATGCAGGGTTTCTCAAACTACCCAAAATTCTTGACGTCGCTGACACATGTCAGGTCGAAGGGGTTTCTAAACACTCCACAAGGAATGTATCTCTGCAAAGTTCCACTAGCTTGCCACATGTCCATGGGACACTCTTTCCTCAACTAGGCCCATCGATGCATCATTAGGGAATATTCTTTCCTAAAAGGAGACTTCATGACTAACAATTTTTCTAGGGAAATGTCACATTTTTTATGCTCAGATTGGCTCATTCAATCATGACGTCTCTAATCAAGTCATCACAGTTCTACGGTTGAACCTGTATGGTCTAAATGTGGTGCTAACCTGCAACAACCTAGACTCAATAAACCATTAACTTGCAGGTCAAAATCCATCAAATTCTACCCAAGAATGTATAAAATCCCCTAAAATTAGATTATTACTTCCTAGATGAAGCGATTTTGATTCTTAATGGATGCTCATCAGATTGGAACAAGAACTAGTGACTAGACTACTCCAAAATGGAAGATTCAAAAGTGAGCATGATGCATGAACTTGCATTCTTTGCTCTCAATAAATGAAAATGATATGCAAAATGCAACTAAGATAATGCATGAACTAGCATGGGACTAATCTAGCAAGATGCAATAAATACTAAGAAATGAAACTAAGATTAAGCTATCTAAGAATAAATGCAAATTTTATTATATAATGAAGATGCTCTTCTATAATAAGAATACTCTAAAATCAAAATAAAATTATAATGTTACTCCAACAATGCATCCTCTCCCAACAAAGGAGAGTTATCTCTTTTATATAAACCTCCTAAAAATGGATGGCTGAAATTAAGAGGTGGAAAGGGAGTGGCTAGGTTTAAAAGGCTAGGTAAGGTTTTGGTGGGCGTGAAGGAGATTATGGGGCAAAAGAGGTGAGTGTATGAGATTCAATCCAAGAGAGATTGATCCAAGTGATTGAATTTTAATTGGTAAAAAGTGTGTTTGTTGAGGGAGAATAAGAACAAATTTGGAAAATCCCCCCTTTTAATCATTTTTTAATCAAAGATTAAGTATGCACACCCATGTGTGAATGGGTTCATCTAATAAAAGTTCAAGAACCTTTAAGTGTGCATGTATAGTGATTAAATAACTCTTCAATCTTGATTTAGGATTAAGTTGATGTTTTGATTCAGGACCTTGGTTTAATCATGCAAGGGGAATTATCAAGCTTTTACTTACATAATTAAGGTCTAGAAGTGAAGGCCTTTAGATTTTAGGATTTTTAAGGTCAATTAAGTAAATTAGGGGATGTGGGTTTACTAGACCAATTTTGGATGATTACATTTTCCCATATTTGAATCAACATGCAAGAAACATGTTGATTCAAAGAACATCTAATGATAAATTGAGAATAGCTTGATGTGAAGCGATAAAACTATCACGATTAGAACCAATTCTGAACTTGATCGAATGAAGACTGATTGAAGATTAAAGATACCAGCTCCAGACTTGATTGAGTGAAGATTGGTATAGAGATTAAAGATATCATCTCTAGACTTGATTGAATGAAAACGGGTAGCACCAACTCCAATTTTGATTAAGCAAAGATCAATAGAGAGACCTGAATACTCAACTTGATGTGAAGTAATGAAACTAGATATTCATCGAAAGCAGATTTTGAGATTGGTTTAAATGAGCTATCAACCTAATGTGGTGTGATGAGATTGATTTCCATTTGATAAATTGATCGAGATAATTGACTTGATATGGGTCCTAATGAAGCTAATCGTCTAATTAGGAGACACTATTAGATTGATGTGATGCGATGAAACTGATATGCCCCTAGAGATTCAATCGTGTTAGATTTCTTGTCCAAGTGACTTCATTATGAAGCAATGAAATTACTTGTGCATAAATGATCTCAATTTGATACAAAGCTAAGATGCTCCTTGTTGGTGATATTTCTTGTTTGGCAGTTCTCCGGGTGCCCTGTCCTTTTTTCTGTGTTCTGGCCTATCCAATTCAGTTACTTCTTGTTCAGTCTGGCTTCAGCTCTATCATATTTTCAGGTTTTCATGTCTAAGCCTTTCCCAAATTCACAAAAACCCTGAAAACCCTAGGCTAATCCAAATGATAAACGTTATATTTAAACCCTAGGTCTTGGTGCGTTCCTTTTTAAAGTTACTTTTTATTTCCACTTAAGGCATGTGCTTTATATCCGAATCGCACAATCGCAATGAGTTTTTTTCAGTGTCTTTAGGTTGCGCGAGTTGGCGATGAGTTGTTATGAGAGGTCATCGCGCAGTCGCGATTTGCCTATGTCTAGTTAAAATCTGTGCGTGAGCGCGCGATGAGATGTTTTAAACATATATCGCACAGTCGCAATGCTTTTGGAGGTCAAGCTATGGGTTTGCGAGTCAGCGACGAGTTAGAAGTTTGCATGTCGCACACCCGCGTCAGGTTTTTATGCCAATGTTTTAGGTCCGCGATTGCGCGACGAGGTCATATTATAGTGGTCGCCCACTCGCATAGGTTCTAACTCATGTGTCTTGTGCAGTGTGAGTGCACGACAAGGGCATGATATATTGGTATGATTTCATCACTCAGTCGCACATGTATGTTTTAAGGTTTTTAAAGGTTCACGACTGAGCGACCAAAGAGACTGTTCAAGGCCATCGCGCAGTCACCGATCAACTCAGGTGAAAGAAAAGCAGTTCGCGAGTTGGCGATCAAGCAGAAAATAGATGCCATCACTCACTCATGAATGAGATAAAATTTGAAATATTAAGATCGCGAGTGAGCGACCAGACAGGTTAAAGGTAAAGAAATAAATGTCGCTCAGTCGCTCAAGATCTGAAAGTCATTCTAAACCACCAGCGACTATGAGATGAGTTACAAAGGGAAGGTCATCGCTCAGTTGCAGTAAATAAAGGTGATCAGAAGGTAGCTCACGACTAGGCGACAAGGGAAGGAAGAGGCTTTGTCGCGCACTCGCATTCAGTCATGAAGTGAAATTTTTAGGCCCACGAGTGTGCGATGAGAAAAAAGAAGGAAGACATCGCTCAGTCGCCAGTCAGTAGGGATGAAGGGAAAAGAGTTCACGAGTTTGCGACTGAGGAGAAAATAGATGTCGTCGCTCACCCGCGCATGAGATAAAGCTAAAATAAAAAGTTGTGCGAGTATGCGATGATGGAATACCTGAAAAGCAGAATGCATAGGCGCTCAGTCATCGAGACTCAGGGGATATGAAAGGTTAGTTCACGAGGGTGCGATAAGCTGTCAGAACAGAGAATATCGCTCACTCACATGAATTCAAAAGCAAAGCAAAAAAGTGTCGTGAGTATGTGATAGACATAGAATGACTAAGCAAAATTTAACGCATCGCTCAATCGCAGAAAATGAAAAGTGGAGTAAAGAGGGGTGGCGAGTATGCGATGAGAAATAAAGAGGATGTGTTGCTCACTCGCAAGGATCTTTCAAAGGGTGAAAAATGTAGCAGCAATGTTGATAGAGCAGATGAGCTGTTAGAGCAGAATTTATCAAAGGAGTTGATGGTGCGTTCACCATGTTCACTGTGTCGAGAAGCCCAAGTTGTTAAGTTTGCAGAGGTGAGATATTTTGCTCGGTTTGTCGTATTTCCAAGGTTGATCAGAGAATTATAAATTTCAGAAAAGTGTGCACAGGTCGGTCAGTTGATATCTGAAATAGATTTGTTTCAATATCGGTAATGAGAAATAGATTCAGAGTGTTGTAAATGAGCAGAGTTATGGCCGAGATTTCAAAGGTGCAAGGAGTAGATGTTGATATACACGGATTCAATAAAATATTGTATGAAGTCTTTACAGCAGAGACTGATATCAACAAGTTCCTAATTGATGTACATCACCGATGCTAGATGGGACAGACAAAAGGTGCAGGTACTGAGTATTCAAGACTTCAAGTGGTCATCGGATGATGAAGTGAAAGCCTGGAAAGTGATGACTACACCCAAGAAAAAGAAGCCTGTAGAAGAAGAAGAAATCTTGGACGATGAGTAAGGTGAACACTTGGCACTGCACTGTTCAAGACAAGTGGGACAGTTATTACAAAAGGAGATGTAGGTGAGTAGGCAAGCACAGCTATCCAGATTCAACATAAATACTACCAGCTACCATCTACAAATCTGATTACAGTCGCCAGATTAGGAGATTGATAAGAAATATCTATACTTTAGGGTTAGGTTTTCTTTGACCATCCGAAACTTGTTGCATCCTTAAGGGATTCCAAGATGGTCATTAACCCTATATATAGCAGAAGAGTTGTAGTTGTAAAGGGTTCCTTTCCTCTGCTCTATTCTGGTTTTTTCCTGTAGATGCCCAGAGCAGGTCCCTGTTGGTCATGTGGAAATTTTATTGTAAGTTATACTTTTGTGCCTTTGTATATTCTGGAAAGCTTCTTGTCTGGATATGTTGAAGCAGAATACAGTAATAGAATACAGTGTGGTTTTTTCTCTTTCATATTATCTTGTCTCTTTGCATTCTGTTTGTGCTCTAGTGTGTTTTACTTGTAAGGCATTTGAAATACACCAGCTACAAGGTAGTTTGTCTAATTGTTTATGAGTTCCTTTCAAGGAGAGGACTAAGTTTCATAGATGATTTCAGAGAGCAAAGCATTCTGTTAAGGATTTGATGCAGATGTATGTATAAGAGAGGATAGTTTGTAAGGCACTCTATCTCAGCCACATGTAGTTTGTAAGGCACTCTACAGTATCTCTGTTATTTTATCTTTGTGGATTCATGTTTTCATTGACTCTTTGCCCAAGGGATAGGCACTGGTCTGAAGTATAGTTTGCAGTATGTTCCTCATCCAATATCAAAATCAAATTAATTAATATACTCTTGTTACTTAGAACAATGAGCTGAACTCATAAGGATTTGTATTAGCAGGATACTATTCAGTTTGTTAATCCCTTGAAGAGTGGATCATTAGGTTATCCCTCCTACATCAAAAGGAAGAAGGATGAAAATCCTTGTATCACTGGTTTTTGCTATATTTAAGACCATAAGTTTGTATGGTTAAATCTTGCATTTGATTATGCTTGGTCATTTGCAAGGTGATTTATCAGTTGGTTTAACAAAGGTACATAGAAAATCAGTGTCCACATTAATACATACTGTGTAAACAACAATCATAAGAGGTAAAACCTGCCTGAGTATATGTTGAGCTCAAAAATGAAGAAGGATCTTATCCAGTCCTTAGCAATTAGGCTTTTCTTGTCTCTGAATCAGTATTAGAAATTATAGTGTTCAAGTAGTCATTTCAAGCACTGTGGTTCATACAAGAAAAATCCCTAACACTCCTACTGATGAGGTTTACCGGCTAAGATTTAGATTGTTGATATATTGATGATGCCCCCTCACGATCAAAATCAAAATGTTGTTAGGGAGGCAAGCCTGGTTGCAACCAATGTGATTGATAGAAAGTGTTGGATTTGTTATCAATTTAATCACATTAGATCAAAAATGGTGGAGAACTAGATTTGAGCTTGATTTGAGGTCCTATTGACCAGTTTTTGACCAAAAGTTGTCTAGAGTTGACTAGGGTTGACTCTCTTGGATTGAGATGGAGGTTGTCTAGTTTGGTTGATGGGGATGAAGATTGAGGAAGAATTTGATAATGAAGGCATCGACAATCAAATGGATTTGATTAAAAGGCTCGCTTGCAATTTTGACTAGCAAAATTAAGTTAGCTTGTGATTTTGATCCTGAAAATGGATCCAGGATAATCAAATTAGCTAAGAGTGTAATTTTTACTTTAATCAGAGCAAGTTGAAAATTAGGTCAAATGAGAGCCAAGGCTATATAAGGGGTCAAAAGGGTTAGTTTCATTTGCTAATTTTAGAAGATTAGACAAACCTTCTTTGAGCCAAAATGGTGGTCCTCGTGCAATCACATCGATTCCATCTGACGAGGTGATACAATCAACCCAAAACCCACCACCACTAGTGAGTGATTGAAAAACCTTCTATTTGATTCCATTTTGTAATTTTTGGTCTATTTTTTGCATGTTTTGAGTTGGTTTTAGTTGGAGGTCTCATTTTGTTGTATGGTCAGTCGAGAAAACTTGTACGACAAATTGCATTTAAATCTTTTGTCCTATAGGTCCATTAGATTTATCATCTGGGAAGCACCCTTAACTCAGACAGGTCCCTTCTTAAAGATGTTAGGAATAAGGTGTCTCAACCTTGGATAATTCCTATTCTTATTATTTGTTTTGTAAACTATATTTCTTGCAAATAATGTTGATGTGTTGGCATCTTGAATTGTGTGTAAGGAGATTATGGCTAAAACGGTTATGACGAATTCCTATGACACGTAAGAGCTATGTCAGGAAGATTCAATGACAGGTGAAGACATGTGGCAACTGATAAATGTGAGTACTGTACACTCTTCCCCAATCGTGGGGTTTGGTTTCCTATTTTCTCGGAGAATGGTAAAAACCCTAATACGATTATCATTGGGAGTAGCCCTAAAAAGTGAAGCGCATGATATAAGTGTTTTTTAGGGTTGCAAAGAGTAGCGATGTGAGTGTACTGTTGGAACGTTTTATGCTGCTGTGATTTGTCTTCAAGGGTTTTGAAGTCTTCTGAAAGAACTTGCATTGCAAGTGTGTTGTAAGCTGTAATAGTTTTGATCAATACATTGTGCAGGTTTTGGAGTGTTGGGGTTTTTTACCGAAAGGTTTTCCCCAGGGTATATCGTTGTGTCATTCTCTATTTTTCTATATGCATGGTATGTGGTTGCAATATCTTAGTTAAAGTAGTTAACGAATCTAAAATTGTAAGGGTT
>MU226370.1:543350-563095 GCA_018584345.1 Thuja plicata | reverse complement strand
TATATATATATATATATATATATATATATATATATATAATCACTTTTGTCTCATTGGATGTGTTGTAAATGTCTTTCGTACATATTTTTGTATCTTCTTTCTCATGTGATTATCATGTTGTATGATATTGCTTTCATATGTTGGTTAATGTATTTATGTACCTTAAATAGAAGCTCTTTGTGAGATGTATCTTGTTTGCTTCTTCTTGTCACATATCTTATCATTGTTCCTCTGATGTTAGATTTTTATACTGATGTAAGATGTAGTACCATATGAAAACTGTGTATGCTTTGATATGATGTGATAGCTTAGCACTTCATGCCCCTTGTATGATTAATTTTGTCTCTTTCTTGTAGGTATATAGCCTTGAGATGATTGAGATCATAGGTTAATGAATTTAGTTGATTTCTTCAGCAACGGATTAGGGGATAGCTCTTCAATGTCACAATTCCAACATGAAATGCAAACCTAAGATGATAGGCAACCTACAACGTGAGTCTAGTCACTCATTCCTTTAGTCTGTTTGTCATCATCGAGCATTTGGGATATCAGAGTCAATGAAACCCTTATTGGTGTCATTATGACCATAAGGATATGAGTATGACTTTCATCGGATAAAATGTGGAAAACCAATGTAAGCATCAAGGTATTAAAGACAAGATGACCTGAACATTATTTCTAGTTGATGTTGCAAGGGTACACCAACATCGAGGTATACAAGGCTGAGATAACCATGAGTGTGATCTTGCATAAACAAATAGGTTAATAACAACCAAGGAGATAGTTCTTACCTCACCTTCACATACTAGTAAATGGAGTTGAAGTATGTGAGGCTTTTCCACCTTAATGCAAAGACGCTTATTACAAACACCCAATTTATTTGATGTTATCAGATCATCAAGACCACATCAACAAGTACCAATCAAAGAAAAAGATAAGTGAAAATAATTGATAACAGAAAAAATTCAAGAAAATGTTCAACATACCTTCAACAAGTGGTGAACATTATATGTTTGTCTATGTAGGGTGTAGGGAAACACCATTGTGTTTGTGAGTGCATAGTGTTTAGAAATACAGTTGTGTGCTTGAGTGTTATTAAGCCAATATTAAGGTTCATGATGTATTATCCAATGTGTATTGAGAAACAAAGATGTGTCCAAATAGGTAGTGTTAAGAAACACTATTGATTAGGGTGTTAAGAAACATCATCGTGTCAGTGGAAAACTATCTATCAGGGTGGACTAAGAGATTGACGTTGGTTTGGTTGATGTGAAGGATCAAATTGGAATGCTTTTCCCCTGGAAACAAGAGAGTTGGGACTAAGACAAAAACTAACTCCAATCCATGATAGCATGGTTTCATGTAGATAGCAAGCGCAAGCCAAGCAACCAAGCTATGCATTGATAGATGAAGCGCTGATTACAAGTGATGATTGTTTACCAGGTTTTCACCAAGGCTCTTTTTTGTTTTTCAAATTTTTTTGTATGTTTTCACTTTTTTACTTTTTCTGCGATTAATCAAGGTACCTATTTACCAGGTTTTCACTAGGATTATCATTTTTCTAGGAATTTTTCTACTTTTTTATGATTTTTCTACTTTTCTATTATTTTTAGAATTTTTGCAGGATCATTTTCTCTGTACAAGAACTTAACGTTCTAAGAGTGTCTAGCTGTATAAATTTTTCAGGTGGATTGTATTGATAGAAAGATCCCCTTCTAGAGTAGATATTTGATAGGATCCAAAACCAAATGTTGCATTGATTACGAAGGGATCTAGCCAGTTGGGTTCAAATTTGCCCTTTTATTCTCAATTTTTGTTGATTCTTTGGATTTTCTCGAAGAACAAGGTCACCAACCTGAAATTCTCTATTTCGTACTTTATTGTTGTAACCCCTAAACATTATTTCTGATAGACCCTCATATGGTTAAATAATTATTTTCTTAATTCATCAACTAATTTTAGCTCCTAGATTATGGAAATCCTACAGTCTTCATGAGTGACGAGTCCTTGTAGAGAGACTCAGAGTGATGGAATTTAAACTTCAATGGGTAATATTACTTCAAATCCATAAAATAATTCATATAGTGTTGCTCCTATAGGTTTTATGATGTTGATATTATAAGCCCATACAATTGGATTTAATTGTAGATCCCAGTCCTTGCCAGATTTACTCATTGTTATATGTAAGATCTTAAGGATTGTTTTTTACAAGCTTTAGCATGTTCCTCCCCCTATGGGTAGTAGATAGAGGAACAATTTTGAGTGATATGAAACCACTCACAAAGTTCATCCATGCCTTTGTTTTTGAACTTCCCCATTGCCAGTCATAATTGATGAGGGTATACCATATTTGCAGATGATGTAGTTAAGGATAAACATAAATACATGTTTTCCAATTGCTTTGATGAGTGAAAACTCTTTAACCCACTTCATGAAGTACTTGGTGGTCATAATGATGAATTTGTGTCTACTAGACGATGAGGGATATATCTATCCGATCAAGTTGAAGGCCCATTGTCAAAATGACCAGTGAATTATAAAAGGTAGCATCTTGCGAGCAAGAGAATGGATCAAGTTACCATGTAGTTGACATTTTTTACAAGTTCTAGCATAATGAATAACATATTTTTCCATGGTAGGCCAGTAATATCCAGTGCTCATAAGTTTCTTAGCTAGCAAGAGACCATTCGAGTGAGCTCCACAAATACCTTTGCGAACGTTTTTTAGTGCTCTTTCAGACTCATCATATTATAGAAACCTAAGGAAAGTACCATCTAGACCTCGCCAAAACAATTCATTACAGATAACTACGTAATGTGATGCATTTCTAATGAGGTTCCTCTTTTTGTGTCTAGTTAAGCCTTCAAGAGTAGTTTGGTATTTTAGGTAGGCATATACTTGGCTATATCGAGAGGATTCATTGATGACTAGGGTATAAATTAGTTGGGATTCATGTGATTTATAATCTAGAAAAAGGATTTCTTCCACCAATAAATCATAGTTGAATTGATGCTCTTCCAATTGTAACATTGAGGCTAGGGTAGCCATGGCGTCAGCTAGTTTGTTCTCTGCCCTTGAGATTTGAAGTAAGGTGGTAAAAATAAATTAATTCTTTAGGTCATCAACCATTATATTATATGGTGTAATATTTTCATCCTTAGTTTTTTATTCATCATTGATTTGATTAATGACTAGGTGAGAGTCTCCACAAATATGTAATTCCACGATTTTCCATTCAATTGATAGCTTTACGCCATTTGCTAGTGTTTCATACTCAGCCACATTATTTGTCCAAGGAAACATCATCTTATAAGATTTTTGAAATTGTATTCTTGTGGGGTAATGAAGAGTACACCTACACATGATCCTTTGGAGTGAAGGATCTATCAAAGAACATTTTTCATGGATGCTTTGTGAGGTGTAAAATAGCTTCATCAGGGAACTCAATTGTCAATGGTTTGATATCTTGAAGTGGTGCATCAACCAGGTGATCAAATAGTATTTTTCCTTTAATAGTTTTTTTATCCTTATAGTCAATGTCAAACTTGTTAAGGATCATCACCCACTTTTCTAGTCTTCCTGTCAGACTTGCTTTATTCAATAAATACTTCAGCAGATCAATCTTCACAATAAGCTTTACAGAGTGTTCTAGCATGTAATGTCTGAATTTTTGTGAAGAAAAGACAACTACTAGAGAATATTTTTTTATTTTTGTACAGTTGACTTCACAAGACACCAGAGTCTGACTAATGTAATATATAGTTCTTTCTTTTCCTGTTTCATCATGTTGCGTCAATAGAACTCTTAGAGATGTAGTTGTGGCTGAGATGTAAAGTAACAAGGTTTTTCCTTGAATTGGTGCCATGAGAACATGAGGATTTTCTAGGTATCCCTTGATTTTCTAAAAATGGTGTTCGCATGCTTCATCCCATTTGAAGGTAACTCCTTTATGTAGCATTTTCGTGAAGGGTTGAGCCTTCTCAACTAACTGTGAGATAAACCGCCTGATTTCCTCGAGCTTACCATGTAGTGTCCTTATCTGGTCGATGTTCTTCAGTGGTGACATTTCCATGATATCTTTTACTTTGGCTAGATCAACTTCAATTTATTTTTTTGAGATAATGTATCCTAAAAGTTTGCCAAATGTGACACTAAAGACATACGTTTTTGTTTTAGCCTTAATTTGAATTGTTCCACTCGATTAAAGATCATCTCCAGATTTTCCAAGTGCATTCCCCTTGTGGATTTATCTAATGTATCATCAACATATTCCTCCATGTTCTTATGCATCAAATCATGGAAAATGGTATTCATGACTCTCTGATAAGTAGCACCAACATTCTTTAGGCCGAAAGGCATGAAACTCCAGCAGAAGGTACCCCATGCACAGGTAAAATTTATTTTCTCTTAAAATCTTCAAGTGCAATTTTAATTTGGTTATATCCAGAAAATCCATCCATAATAGAGTACATCTCATATCCTAATGTCAAGTCCATGATCATATCAATGTTAGACAGGGGAAAATCATCCTTGGGACATGCCTTATTTAAATATTTGAAGTCGGTGCATGCACAGATTAATTTATCAGTCTTAGACACTAATACTATGTTGGATATCCATTCTACATAATTAATAGCTCAAATAAATCATGCTTTAAGTAACTTCTCTAATTAAGCTTTAACAAGTAGTGTTGCATGGGGATGCATCTTGCAAAGTTTTTGTTTGACTGACTTTACTCCAGGGGCAATAGAAAGGTGATACGTAATGAGGTCAGGATCTAGACCTAGCATATCAGAATATTTCCATGCAAATTTGATCTTTTTTCTCTTTGAATAAATAAATGAACTCCTTCAATTCATCTTCTGACAATAATTGAGCTACATGCACAATATGTGGAGTTTCCTTTGTTCCAATGTTCACTGGGTATGTTGGTTCAATCAGGGCTGACGATCTTTCTTGTAGATGTATCAGAAGGATATTAATTTTCCCATCCTTCGGTACCTCTGAGAGGTTTTCACCATTGGATACATCATTTATTTTTACTATTTTTGGGTTTGACATTGCCACTAAGTGGTTTTCACCATTATACCTCTTTTTCTTTTTAGATTGAGATACTTGACATCTTCCTCCACCATGTTCATGCTCAATACATTGGTGGAAGAAGGGATGTATTCAACAGTGTTGAAGTAGCATGATAAGATATAGTCACTCAAGAAAGATAGCATATTCATGGATTCAGTGGGGTTTAATTCAATAAGGTTGGGATGTACCAAAATAAAGGTTTGATAGGTTCTAGAGATAACACCGCATTATCATTGTCATCCATGAATGTCAAGGTAAGATCCATGACGTTATCCTCTGAAGAGTTATATAAACCATGAAGCATCCTAAGATTGCTAGCTGAGTCATTGTTAGTATATCGCGAACCTCTCCCATTTGACCTAACATTAGAATTTCAATCTTTGTCCTGCACAACCATTCAATCAAGGGAGACTATTAGAGGTACTATCTCAATTCATGATACTGATCTAACTCATTTCTCAATATTGGTTCAAAGGTTCCATTGGTTGTTTAGAGAATAGTTTATGCCTTGACCAGAACTCGAGTTTACTTGTTCACTTTGAGCATTAGAGCTTTCTCTTTGAGTAATTTGGGTATTAGAGATTTCTCCTTGAGAATTATAAATTTCTCCCCTTTCATAGCCAAGTGCATATTTGTGGATAACATCAACTTCAATATCTACTGTATCATCATAAAGTTCATCCCAATCATACTCATGTGAGTTTGTTTGACTATCACCAGACCTACCTAAATATTATTCTAAAGTCATGGTGTGCTCTTCTTGTCCTTGGTTTAATGAGTTCTCCTCACATGAAATAAGGGATTCCATATTTTCTATCATGTTCATATGAAGAGGTAAGTCAAGCACATGGGTCACAATTACCAATTTCCCCCAGTCAGGGTGTCTTTCACCTAGTTCATTTTGATGCTCTTATTTCTAATCAAGTGATTCATTTCTTTCCAATCTAGTTGTATGTTATTATTCTGGTTCATGATCTTGTAGGTGTTCACCCGCAAGGGTAGATTCTTGTAATTTCTCTTCTTGTAGTGTCTCCTCTTCTGCACCAGACCAACTTACCGCTGATTGTAATAAGTAGGGTTCTCCTTCATACTCTAAGTTTTGTGTTTGTATGTGGAGTAACCTTTCATAGGAAAGAGGTATGACCTCTTCCTCTTCTTCATCATCAGAATCTTTTGCTTGATCAAAGATAGGACCATCTTAAGCATACTCTCCTATTCCATTATCCTTGATGTTGAGTTTCTTTTCAATATCATTCATCACGACTTTTATATTATTTTCTTCTTCTTGATGTCTCAATGCCTCCTTGTTGTGAAGAACCATGTTGTAAGCTTGCTTTAGGTTATTACAAGAGTAACTAGAGTCTGCAGGTATAGTCACTTCTAGCCCATTATGTGGAAACTTCACACACTGATGATATGTTGACAGGGTTTCTTGCATATCATGGATCCAAGGGCTACCCAATAAGATGTTGTATGCCAAGGATAAATCTAGCACTTCAAAAATCACATCTTGTTAGAATATTTAATATTTCCTTGTATTTATTTATTTAATTAGAATATTCCTATGGAATCCCTACATGTATTTTGTCCTCTAGTCCCAGTGGGATGACATGTCATATTTTATAATTCCTTTAATAATGAAATTATATATTCCTCCTTAAGAGGATCTTGACACTTTGTACACGCCTATTATGGATGTTGGCATTCATATATTGGTGATTTACTTGGTAACTCCTCTCCTCATCTCTATAAAAGAGATGCTCCTATCTCACATTTATACTCTGAGCTATTGTAAATGAGCTCTCTCTCTCTCTCTCTCTCTCTCAAGGGTTTTTTCTTTGTTTTCCCCTTTCAAAATCTTCTTGTCTCCTTGTATTGGATTTTGGGTGCTTGCTCCTAATTCATGTTTTTCTCATGGTAACAATTTCGTCTTCACATATCTCTCTTGGATTATTTTCATTTCCTTTCTCTTGTTATTTTTTTACATGGTATCAGAGCTTGGGTTGCTAATCCTTGTATGAGTGTAGTGTTTAAGGTTGCCATTATTTGGAGCACACCCTTGGAGACTCTTATTTGAGAGGGAAGCTTGAGCTTCATTTCCAACTCTTTTTTTGTAGTTTTTGCATTCTTATTTTCTCTAACCCTCTTTGGTAGGCTTACTGTCAGAGAGTTGCATTTGATTTTTTTGGGTTTGGCTGGTTTCAGCCAAACCCATTTCAATATGCTTTGATTTAGCCTTTGTTGAGAAACCACAAGGTTTAATATATATATACTCTTTCACGCTTCGTGCAGGTGTTTAATCTAATTGTTTTTTCATAACTTGTCCTCAACAATTTTGTTCTTGTAGGATTACATTATAATATTTCAAATCTTGTGGGCTATACATTATTATATCTCATCTTTTTGTGATGTGCATGCACACATCTCTTTGTTCTAATCATTGATTTCTTTCTCAGTTTTGCTTGCAGATTTATATATCTGGTTCTATTATTTCATCTCTATTATACTGCTATTTGTAGTTTTTTATATACATATATATTTATCATAACTTAAATCAATCTCATATTAATTTTGTTGTTGTTTTCTATTTTAAGAAACATTTAAACTTTGTTGTTTCACTGTGCATCTTTCTAGTTCTCTATTTTTTTTATTTTGTGCAGCCTTATTACTCTTCCATGCCTTGTCTTAACTCTTCCTACATCTCTTTTTTGTTGCTCTCCTTGCTCAGCTAAGATGCATTTCAATCCCCCTTGCTACACTTGATAGCTTCTCTCTCCTCTTTTCTTCCTTTCTGCAACTTTCCTTATCTCTTTTTTATGTTGTTTAATCTTTGTTTCCCTGCGCAACCTTAACTAAACTCCACTTATGCATAATATCACCCTTCCTTAGTTGTCTTCTCATCTTCTACTAGCTGTTATCTTCCCTCCCTCTTTTCTTTGCAACAACTTCTCTTTTGCACAACCCTTATCCCTCCATTCTCCCTCGCAACCAAGTTGCACCTCCCAAACCCCTCCCATTCTCCTTCCTCCACCTTCGTTGTATTCTCCTTCTCTCCTTAGCAACTGCTACCTCTTTCGCAACTTTAAACTTTTTAAAATTCAAACCGGTTCCATGCATGGTAATTAGAATTAACATATGGTTGTGGTAATTAGAATTAACATTATTGCAACCTTTTGAACTTGTGTAGCTTACATTCACAAGGACTGGTATTATTATTTTTGAGCTCTTACAGCTCTGTCTCTTATCTGTGTTTAGCATAAATTTGAATCTACTTTGACTCTCTTACTAACCGTTTAAACTTTTGTTTAAATTACTTAATCTATTATTTACAATTAATCTTCTCACTATTTTATTACATTATTTATGCAATTTTAAATTCAAATCATTTAAATAATTTAAATCATTGTTTATGACTCTTTTTTAATTATTAAATTTATGTCATTTTATTATATTTGCTTATGTCGGTGCATTTTCAACGTTAATACAATTTTCTTACATCTTTTTAATAATCCAATTCAAGATTTAATTTTGCATTTATCACTTAAATTTAATTATTTTTAAAACTTTAACAACATTTTTTTTTATATCATTATTTAATCACTTAAACATTTATTATCATTAAGGTAAATTTAATTTTAGGATTTTTGGAGGTTACTAATCATTGTTTCTGAGGTCATCTTTTATTATCTTAACATTTTTATTTTTTATTCAACTCTTCTTGTTTAAATCATGTAAACTCTTATTCAAGAATTTAAGTTAAATAACACAAATTATCATGCTTGAAAAACCCACATATCGTTTATCTTTCATTTCAATCATATGTTGGACATTGCTTCTGATCCTACTTTTGTTCCTCCCTTAATTGCTACTCAAGCAGAAAAAGATGCTTGGAATGTCAAAAATGAAGAGGCACTTGGCCTAATTGACATTTCTTTAAATCTTGATTTATATGTTTTAATTTCTCATTGTACTAAAGCACATGTAGCTTGGGCTATTTCGAAAATACTTACGATAGTCTGAATGAATCTAGAAAGATTCAACTCCAAGATCAATTGGAGGATCTCATGTATACATGTAGTCTATAAACATGCAATTCACAAACCTGCATGAAACATTAGTTTAACATAATTTTCAATCAAATTTAAAAAATCTAAGTATGTTAATAAATTTTGAAAATGAAAGCAAATTAAGAGTGTCTCATGGATCTCTAGCTAGAAGGACTAAATGAATGCTTTCAATTGCAAAGCATCCTAAAATGACAACCCCTAGAGCGAGAATTATGCTTAAGAATGATGAAAAAGATGGATCTAAGATGTAAATGTATGAAAATTAAGATTAATTTCCCTATTCTATACTCAAAATCTATTTAAGCATGGATGAATTTGTCATTATGATGATACTACTCAAGAAATATTTAATGCTAAATGCCCAATTCAATATGCAATTAAATGTGAATTCTTACTCTAAATGTGAATTGGTACTCTAAATGTGAATTGGTGTTTTACACTAAGAAATGCTCTTCTATTTATAGGAATTCCCAAGGGTAGGGGGTGAGTTTGATTAACCAAGGTCAATGCAGGGTTGAGGTTAAGGTTAAGGTTGAGTGATGGGTTTCAAATAGGGGGAAAAGATGATAAAATGAGTGGTGATGATAGCAAAGGCTAAATGAGTGGCTAGGATAGCAAAGCCTTGGAGTGATCCATGTGCTCTACATAATTTCTTATCATTGGCTAATTGATTCTTTGTCCCCTTTATTAAAAGAAATTAGGATTTAATTAATTCAACTAATTAATTAAATTAGCCATGTAAGGGGATTAGATGGGTTGCATTTGTTTTATTTAATTGAACTATATAACTAATTGATTTAATCAATTACATAGTTTAATTAATCCCTTTTGGCTTAAATTTAATTAATTAATGGATTTGTTAATAAATTGACGATGTTGACTTGATTTGACCCTTTTGAATTTGGTTGACCATGTTGACTTTGGTTGACCAATTTAGGGTGTCTACAAATGGCCCTCTTTGAATCAATGTGCAAAGCGCACTGGTTCAAAGAATACCTGATGGTTGATGTCTAATACTGATTCGATGTCCAATATGATGTGATACTAATGATGATGTTCTGATATGATTATGCCTATGTGAATCTCTGATATATGATGTCGATGTGATATTGATATGATACTAACGTCATTTTTCTGATAGTGTGATACCTATGTTGTGAAAATTGATCCATTTTGATGCTCTGATTTTAAAAAATAAAAAAGAATTTTGACGTCCAACGTCCCCGATTTTAAAAAGTGCCCCGATTGGCAAAACTATGCACCCTAGTGCCAGTATTCCCCCTTGGGATTAAAATCGAGATGATTTTGCAATCCTTGGAGCTTATTAATGTTAATTATTTTGATTTAAATCCTGACAAAAGATGAACTTTGAAGATGAGAAAATGGCTCAGACCTTTATCTGCTTTTGATACCGAATGGATGCCCCAGAGATAATTTGGTTAAGATGATGATGGGTATAGTATGCCCCCTCAAGATATTTATTGAATAAAGTGTGATGAGATGGATCTATCGATAGATTTAGAAGGGAAATATTTGATGATTAATATTGTGCTAGATGGTATGATTTGTGATGGTGGATACTGGATTGATTAATGATTGATAGATTATTGGATAGATAGGCTTATGGGTTGATTGATCTATAATTTTGATGAAGGTTTTGCAAACAAGTGATAGACAGAGGTTCCAATTAGGATTTGATCAAAATGAAGTGTGTCTAAGATGATGGAATTTTAATAGAAAATATATATTTCTATGATATAGACTCAAAATTGACCTTGATTCCCTGGGTTCTGGGTGAAGGACCTATAATCCTTGATAGTGAACTTTCCAAAATTGAATATCAATGTTGTTTTGACAACACTTGCAATTGATGTGATGTGAATGGAGCAAAGATGAAGGATTTACTTGTTTGAAAAAGATGGCATATGAGTGACTGTTAGATTAGAGAACCTGACAGTTTATAAAACAATTTCTTCTGGGGGGTTGATACAAGGTCATCTATGAGTGCAAGTACTAGTACATCTAATGGTAAGTTGATGTGTCATCTTGTAAAATTAGGAGGCAATCATGCTTAGATATTTGTGATTAAATCTGATATTTGGTGATATTATGATTGTGTACATTTGATAGACCTGACTGCTTCCTTTTGATTTTGATGATTTGACTTGGATGATGATGATGCAGGAGCATCTTGGGTCATTGGAAATCCTTCTCAACCAAAAATATGTTTGTTTTGTTATTTAGTTTGTTTGGAGACTGCTCGGGAAATACTCTATTGCTTGGGTTCTATTGCTCGGGCATGCTTATCTCTGTCGCTCGGGTTCTGTTGCTCTGGCATGCTTGTTTCTGTTGCTCGGGCCTATCACTCGGGAAAGCTTGTTTATTTTCATGTTGCTCAGGGTGTTCCTTTCTTGAGTCACCCTATTTCTCGGTCAACCTTTGCCCAAGATCTTTATTTTGGATTTGGATCTGGTGTTCGACTTCTTCAATTAATTTTGATCACTTAATTGATTTGGGGTCTCTCATTGGGATCTGTGTGGACCTAAATGGGTCTCACTTATAGATTTGAGCACCGACCTCTCTTGGTGGACTCTTGTATATATTTGTTTCTTTGTTCTTAGTTTTAGGCAATTCTTAGAGCATGATAGATGGGATAGAAGATTGAGATTTGAATTATGTGTAAGTAGGTCTGTGACCTCGCATGTATGAAGGTAAATTTATAATTCACTGAATGTATATGGCCCAAACTGGGAAGGCCTTATAGCCCAACATGTAATGATTTTGATCAATTAATGAAAAGGATCTAAGCTATTTCTTCTCTCACTATTTTGTTTTGGCTTCCGCATTGGTTCTGCAAGGTGGTTTGGTGGTTGGGAGAGCCCTTGACCCCATCGTCAACCCCTCCTTGCGTTAGGTGGTATCAGAGCATTGGTGAGATCTAAGTTCCTTCTTGTAAACCCTAACCCTAGTTGGTATTGTTGTCAGGTAGCAGATTGTGATCTGACCTACAATTGCAAAGGGATTCAACATGGTTCGTGGGAGAGGAAATGTAGATATAGGTCTAGCTGATATGCATAGATAGATGGTTTCTAGATTGGAAGCTATTGAGACAGCCCAGCGCAGAGGAAGAAATGTTGAGGATGTTAGTGATGATGAAATTGAAGAGGTTCAAGGTGAAGCTAAACCTGCACCTATGATGAATAAGGAAGAAGAGTGATTCCTGAGAGCCTTGACAAGTTTGAAATCCACACCTCAGTTTAATCCTCCTGAATATAGTGGAAAGTTGGATTCTGATGAATTGATTGACTGGATAATTGAGATGGAAAAGTATTTTGAATATGAGAATGTAGCAGAGGATAAGAAGGTGAAGATTGCAAGCACAAAATTGAAAGGTCATGCATCCTTATGGTGGGAACATATGCAATTGGATCGAAAGAAGAAAGGTAAAGACAAAATCAAGGTATGGGATAAGATGGTAAACAATTTGAAAGGCAAGTTTATAGCTTGTGATTGTCAGATTAACCTAATGAGATGAATGCAAAGTTTGAAGAAGAAAGACAAATCAGTGAAAGAATATACTGAAGAATTATATAGATTAGACATCAGATCTAGACATGTTGAAGATGAAGTGGAAAGAGTATAATGGATTAAGAACTTCCATACAAGATGAGATCAGTTTGGTCAAGATGGAAAACATTGAGGAGGCATATCAATTTTCCCTAAAAGCTAAGGAAAAGTTGAATAGGAGATATGAACAAATACAAAGAGGTAGAGGTGGTGGATTCCATAGAGGAAGAGGTAGATCTCATGGTAAAAATAGATATAAACCAAACAAGTCAATTTCAGACACATCTCATCATAAAGGAAAGACTAAAAGGAAAGGTGGAAGTTCATACCGAGGAAGAGGTAATTACTCTAGAGGTGGTTATAGAAGAAAGGGATTATAGGTAACTTGTTACAATTGTGGTGAAGAAGGACATAAATCCTTTGAGTGTACACATGCAAGCAAGAAAGGTAGTAGTAGCAGAAATGCATTGGTTCGAGAGTAGTCACCAAATGAAGATAAGAAGGAAGGAAATCTCATGATTCGAAGGATTCTATGGAGTGAAAAAGATAAGCAAGATCATGTCAAGAAAACTTTGTTCAAGACCAGATGTAGAGTTGAAGACAAAGTTTGGAAGGTGATTGTTGATAGTGGAAGCTTAGACAATATGGATTATGAGGAAATGGTTGCAAATTTGCAGTTGGAGAGGATGAAGCATCTGAAACCCTATCAGATCTCATGGATCAAGGATGATCATACATTAATGGTGAGTGAACAATGTTTTGTGAATCTGAAAATTGGAAAATACTATGATAAGGTGTTGTGTGATATTATGTCTATGGATTGTTGTCATATTCTGTTGGGTATACCTTGGCAATATGATAAACATGCTATACTGATGGAATATTGAATAGATATTCTATTTGGGTTGATGGTAAGAAGAAAGTTTTGTTACCTTTGATTGAAGAATTTGTTGGTGAGATATGTACATCTATGAAAGTTTGTTTGATGGAAGGTAGAAAATTTGTTAAGGACTTGAAAATAAATGATAGACACTATGCTTTTATTCCTAACAAACTGAGTAAGAATAGAGAAGATGACATTCCTGCAGAATTTGAAAAGTTACTCACTGAGTACAAGGAGATAATTTTAGATAATGTACCTAATGGTTTACCACCAATGAGAGATATCAGTCACTATATGGATTTGATTCCTGGAGCTATTTTACCAAACAAAGCACCACATAGGTTAACACCGGCCAAGAATGAAGAGCTTAACCGACAAGTTCATGAATTGTTGAACAAAGGTTTGATCATAGAAAGTTTGAGTCCATGTGCAGTACCTGCTATATTGGCACCTAAGAAGAATAGAGAATGGTACATGTACACTAATTCTAGAGAAATTAATAAGATCACAGTGAAGTATAGGTTTCCTATACCAAGAATGGATGACATAATGGATTGTTTGAGTGGAGCAAGATATTTTACCAAAATTGATTTAAAAAGTGGATATCATTATATCAGAATCAGAGAAGGTGATGAATGGAAGACTACTTTCAAGACAAAGGAAGGTTTGTATGAGTGGTTGGTTATGCCTTTTGGTTTAACTAATGCACTGAGTACATTTATGAGATTAATGAATGAAGTTATGAAGAATTCTTGAATAAGTGTGTGATTGTATACTTGGATGATATTCTGATATTTAGTAAGACTGGAGAAGAGCATTTGATGCATATAAAGCAAGTGTTGCAGAGATTGAAAGAGGAAAAGTTGCTAATAAATACGAAGAAGTGTTCCTTCATGAAAGAAGAGCTTATGTATTTGGGTTTTGTGATTTCAGCTAATGGTTTGAAGATGGATCCTAAGAAGGTTGAAGCCATACTTAGTTGGCCTACACCTAAAAATGTCATTAAGGTAAGATCATTTCATGGATTGGCAAGTTTTTATAGGAAGTTTATCAGAAATTTCAGTTCTATTTGTAATGCTATGACTAAAATAATGAGAGGGGTAAAAATAGAATTCAAATGGACACATGGAGCTGATAAGAGTTTTGAGGCTTTGAAGTTGAAGGTTGTTGAATTACCTGTGTTAACATTACCTAATTTCAATAAGGTATTTCAATTTGAATGTGATGCAAGTGGAAGTGCAATTGGAGCTGTGTTGACTCAAGAAGGTAAACTTGTTGATTTCTTTAGTGAAAATTTGAATGGTGCAAAAAGGAAATATTTGTTCTAGGATCAAGAGTTCTATGCTATTTTTCAAGCTATGAAGAAATGGAGACATTATTTGATGCCAAATGAATTTGTGTTGTATATTGATCATAAGGCTTTACAGTATTTGGGTAGTTAGAATAAGTTGAATTAGAGACATATGAAATAGGTAGAGTATTTGCAGAGTTTCACATTTGTGATTAAGCATAAGAGTGGAGTTTCTAACCAAGTTGATGATGCATTGAGTAGAAGAAGATCTTTGTTGACTGAAATGAGAATTGAGGTTCTTGGTTTCGATGACATGAAAAATTTGTATAAAAGTGATCCTAATTTTTCAGAGCAGTGGAGAGTGTGAAGAGCACCTAATTCAAATCAATGAAGTAAGTATGAAGACTATTTCATTCAGGAAGATATGTTGTTCAAAGGTATTCAGTTGTGTATACCAAGAGGTTCAATGAGAACTAATTTGATTAAAGAGAAACATAGTAGTGGATTGGTTGGACATTTTGGTATTGATAAAACATTGAGTTTACTGAAGGAAAGGTATTTTTGGCCTCAGTTGTATAAGGATGTTCATAAATTTGTGAAAATTCATGGAGTTTGAAAAGTTAAAAAAGGAGTAAGTCAAAATACTGGTTTGTATACACCAATTATTGTTCTTGAGAAACCTTGGAGTGATATCAGCATGGATTTTGTTCTTGGCTTACTTAGGACAACAAGAGGTAATTATTCTATATTTGTTGTTGTGGATAGATTTTTTAAGATGACACATTTCATACCATGTAAGTAAACATCAAATGCAGTATATATAGAAGATCTTTTCTTTAAGGATATTGTCAAATTGCATGGATTACCGAGGAGTATCATCTATGATCGAGACAACAAGTTTGTTAGCTATTTTTGGAGAACACTTTGGAAGAAATTGGATACCGAGTTCAAGTTTAGTTCTACATTTCATCCATAGACTGATGGACAAACAAATTTTGTAAACCAAAGTTTGGGTAATTTATTGAGATGCTTAGTTGGAGACACACCAAGTAATTGGGATTTGATCTTGGCACAAGCAAAGTTTTCATACAAAAGTTTAGTGAATAGGAGTACTGGAAAAACACCTTTTGAGATTGTTCATGGCACACAACCGAGAGGTATATTATATTTGAGAGATATTATTGGTGAAGAGAAAAGAAGTGTAGAAGCAGAAGAATTTTTTGAGTTCATGAAGACATTGCATGAAGATGTAAAACATAAGCTGGAGAAAAGCAATCAGAAATACAAAGATAGTGCAGACAGATCAAGGAGACATAAAACATTTGAAGTTGGTAATGTAGTAATGGTTCATTTGAAGAAAGGAAAATTTCCTATTGGAACATATGGTAAATTGAAGATGAAGAAATTTGGTGCTTACAAAATACTGAGAAGATTTGATAGTGGAAATGCTTATGAAGTTGAGTTACCTAATGACATGGATATATCACCTATATTCAATATTTTAGACTTGTATGAATATCATGAACCTGATAAAGAAGTGACAATACCAAGTGATTATCCTAAGAAGCAGATAGAGGAAGTTGAAAATATTTTGAAACAGAGAATCGGCAGAAGCACAAGAGGAAAGGAATACATGGAATTTCTGGTAAAGTAGAAGAACAAACCGATTGAGGATTCATCTTGGATTTCTCAATCTAAGTTGGATTCATTTCAAGTTGGACCTGATGCATGATTCGGGGAATCATTTCTATTAACCCTAGGTGTCTGATGCAGGAGTATTTTGGGTCATTGACGATCCTTCTCAACCAAAAATATGTTTGTTTTATTCTTTAGTTTTTTTGGAGACTTCTTGGGAAATACTTTGTTGCTCGAGCATGCTTGTCTCTATCGCTCGAGTTCTATTGCTCAGGCATGCTTGTTTCTGTTGCTCGGGTCGGTTGCTCGGGCAAGCTTGTTTATTTTCCTATTTCTCAGGGTGTTCCTTGCCTGAGTCACTCTGTTTCTTGATCAATCTTTGCCCGAGATGTTTATTTTGGAGTTGGATCTAGTGGTCAACTTCTTCAGTTAATTTCGATGGCTTAATTGATTTGGGGTCCCTCATTGGGATCTATGTGGACCTAAATCTGGGTCTCACATATGGATTTGAGTGCCTAACTCTCTCGATGGACTCTTGTATATATTTGTTTCTTTGTTCTTAGTTTTATTCAGTTCTTAGAGCATGATAGATGGGATAGAAGATTGAGATTTGAATTATCTGTAAGCAAGTCTGTGACCTCGCATGTATGAAGATCAATTGTAATTCACTGAATGTATATGGCCCAAACTGAGAGGGCCTTACATCCTGACATGTAATGATTTTGATCAATCAATGAAAAGGATCTCTGTTGTTTCTTCTCTCACTGTGTTGTTTTGGCTTCCGCATTGGTTCTGCAAGGTGGTTTGGTTGTTGGGAGAGCCCTTGGCCCCATCATCAGCCCCTCATTGTGTCAGATGATTCCCACTATCTTTGAGAACTCCCGTAATGATTAATAATGCATGATTTTATCTAACATGAATGCAACATACGGATGCAACTACAAAATTGTCACTTTGTAATGGATCTCTATTTTTTTAATTATCATCATTGAGATTTTTGGTAGATCATTTTGAAACTGGTACAACCCTCACTGGTTAGATTTGAAAACCATGATGGTATGAATACATATATCGTTGGATTTGATGTGACCACTGTCAACATTGAGGTTTTGTGAAATTGATACAACCCTCATTGGTGATATTTCCAAACCATGCTAGTATGAACGATTTCAGCAGATTCAACGTTGCAAGTGGATCTTGGCATTAAAGTATGAATTACTTAAATGGCCTAAGTATCCTTTTGTGTAAATAGAAAAAGGCATGATCCCTATTGATATACAAATGTTCTCGATGATTATTTGATGATTATATCATTAGACAAACTTTTATATGTCTAGGAATCAACCTTACAAGAAGAAATCCAGAAAAGATCATGTCTCCATCACTGCTTATCTAGTTCCAAACATCATCGATCTACTAAAAGATGTGATATAAAAATCAAGAAACATATTTGAAAACTTTGTTATTTGTCCATGGATCCATTTTCTTAGAAAAAAATATTCCATCCAATTTTGATCCTTTGTTAATATTATTTGATTCGATGTTTGAGTCAGATTTGGATGTTTGAGTTTGAGATTGGTGGAATGGTCAGATGTTTTAAAATTTGAGATTTGGATTCGATTTAAAAAGTTAAAGTGTCTGGATTTTTTTTATAGTGATGAAGAATGTTTGTGTTCTACTTGTGTCCATGTTGATGATGATCTCACAAAGTTTCCAGGATGTATTCCCCTGGTGTGGATAAAAAATTTGACAAAAAACAATGTTGGGTGGTTTTTTTTTTACTTTTACTGGCACAATTTGTTAGAATAACTAAGAGGGGGGGGGTGAATGAGTTAGCCCCAAACATCCTACATTCCCAAATTCCTCCATATGTCTATAAAAACAATTTCAAACATATAATTCAACTCATTGAAATGTATTCTGTAATCTCAAACTCTAGTCAATAGTGTTTACCGTGTATCAGTAAATTAATACTTTGATTACCGACCAATGTTAATAAAGTAAAGTGTAAAGTAAAATAAAAAACCACAACATTCTTGCACATTGACACAAATTTTTAACATGGAAACCCTGCTAAGGGAAAAAACCACCTGGGACCGGTAACCCAAAATATTTCACTCTTATGAAGTGAGCTCGGTGAAGAGCCAACCCTGTTAAAGGTTACAATGCACACTGTTAAATGTGACCTGGTTAGAGGATTTAAAACTAACAGTTCTCTCTTGACCATGCATTCACTGTGTGGTCAACAAGAAAATACTCAACATTTATTAGAATGTTATAATAAAGACTTTCACATCCTACTCGATTAAGAGATTTATCTGTAACAATGGTTAGACTGATATGGTAATGATCTGATTCAAATGCAACTATGTTTTGAAGATGTTTAGATCTATGATAAGTACATAATACCTCTGATCAATTTGTTCACTTTAGTTCATCACAGTCTTCATACTCTGTTCTTCTCGATAATGCTCTTTCCTCTATCGTTCAGTGATGTCTGCAGAAAACACTTGGTTCTGTCTTTAACCAATTTGATCAGTCATGCATAAAGTTTGCATGTGCGCATCATAGCATCATGTGATTCAAAATGAATCTCTTGTCTCTTATATAGACATCATAGCTCATTTAATTTCCATCCTTTAGATTTTTCTGCTTAATCTCCATCATTGATTTTGTCGTTTAAACCTTCCTCGACAATTGTGTTAAAAACACGTTTCAATCTTCATCGTCCAATCTTCCTTGAATTTTTATAATCGTTTGATCAACATAAAAAACTTTATCTTTTACCTCGAAATCATCAATTCCTAGCTCAAAATTCTAGTCGGCCTAGGTTTGATTAAATTGCTCAGTCAATACCATGCTGTGTCGGTGATCCCTAGCTCAGTTATCACTACGCTTGGTATACACTGTGATTTACTCGGTGTTCATTGTCTCTCGGTTTATACAAAACTCTTTATTTGTCGACCACATAAAATTTGTGTGTTACATATCCCCAATTCATAACAGATGTTTGCTACCATTATGATACTCAAACAAGTTGACATCAATGACAATATATCAACTGATAATGTCAATCATCATATCTGTAACTCAGTTGACTATCAACAAATGACTTCAAACATACAATCAGTTGTAGTTCATCACAATTTCCCCCCAAATTCTTTTCTTTCTACGGGGGTTTGGGGGTAGTGCCCCCAAGATGGGGTCAAGGGGGGAAAAA
>MU226370.1:529558-543037 GCA_018584345.1 Thuja plicata | reverse complement strand
GTATATATATATATATAATCGTTAAAAAAATTAAATTAAATTAAAACAAATGAATTTTTTTTTTAAAAAAAGTGGAAGGTTGTCTCGGGCGAGCATAGCTCGCACCCGGTTTGCTCGCCCGAGCGATCCAAGCTCGCCGGTGGACTCAGAGAGAAATAAGGAGATGGGGGGAGTGTGAAGGTTTTTTTTAATTTTTTTAATTTTTGTTTTTGTTTTAGTTTTTTTAGTTTTTCTATTAATGTTTTTCAATTTTTGATTTTTGATTTTTTGATTAATGTTTTTTCGATTTTTAATTTTTAATTTATGATTTATTTATTTATTTTGAATTTGATTTGATTAATTTTATTTTTATGATTTTTTGCATCGTTGTTGATTGATTTTTCCTCTTTTTTTCGTCGATTTGTGATTTTTTTTGTCGATTTTTGATGTGATTGGTGATTTTTCAACGAGTTGTTGATATGATTGTCGACTTTTTGATTGTGACTTTGATTGTCATTTTTGTTGATTGTGATGTCCTATGTGTTTATTTGTCTACTTTTAATTTATGGTCAGTGATGATGACATATGTATCATCTTTAATGATGTACTTTTGATATATCTTGATGTTTGTCAAAAAAAAATTGTTTTTTGAATTTTTTATGTCCACTTTTGTTTATTTTTTTGACTTTTTCTTGATTTTGTCAATTTTTGAATTGATCACTAATTCTCAAGCGAGATCAAATTTGTTTGTTCCTAACATATAGCAAGGTGTAAGGTATTACAGATGTATGAGAATACTGATAAATCAGAAGTGGATAGGCAATGATGGCAGAAGCATAGAATATGACCCTCAGGACTGTCTCCTCAATATTACCTGACCTAAGGAAAAGGGATATGACAATGTAGGCTAATGATGTGGTTTTAGATAGTATATAGGGTAATGACATCATACAATTAAAGGTATGTGTTTTTCCAAAGGAATGGACATGTCAAGAGGCTTTTGAGAGCATATTTTTGCTTTTTACGTCCTTCATTTTTTATCAAGACCAAAGGATCATTTTGGATAGGATATGGATAGGGTAGAACGATCAAGATAAGTTTTGATAGAATCTACGAGTGGATGGTTTGGAATTATTATCAGGATGCTTAGGGATAATGAGGGTTGATTTGGGATAAGCAAGATCATGATAGGGTAGCATGGATGCAATAAGTGAATAGACTAATGGAAAGGATAATGGATGTCAAGGTACCTGATGTGAATGGATATATTCAACCTTGTCAAGATCAAAGGTGAAAGAGGTAATACAAATGAAAAATAGGATAAATGGTAGGATATGATGGATAACATGGCCGATATATCATGGATGGAACTTTCCCCCAAGTATATAATACAAGAAGGGGAATTATGCATGACGCCTTTTCGTTAGGTTATCATCACGGTACTTTCCCAAGGTGCCACAAGAAGTGGTTTTCACCATAGGATGAAATATTTCTCTTTAATTTTTCTTTTTTCTTTTTTCTTTTCTTTTGCTTTTTCTAAATTTTTGGAAGATAGTGAATGTAGGAATTTATACCTCTTTGGTGAGGATAAAGGATAGATATGAAGGATAAAGGTAGATGGTGGTTAAGGTTTTATGCCACATATTGGATAAGAGGGATGTAAGAATGGAAAATAGGTGTTGGGTAATTTATAGGAGGATAAGAATCATGTATATTGTGGATAGAAATGTCGGAAAGATCAACTTTGACACACAAGATTGTGTATTTTGGAACACAAGGACCCAAAATGTATGGACAATGTGATGAAGTATCTGAGGTAGTCAATTTTGGGACATGAGAACCCAAAATAGATTTGGAAGATGGAAAATGTTTGAAATGAGGTGGAGCAAAAGCCTTTGGAAGCTTGAATGTCAACTTTGATTTTTCTTTTGTGTGCAAGTCTTGCAAAAATGACTTGGGAATCCACATAGTATTTGATTTTTATTTCCTTTGTGATGCTTTAGAATGCATGTATTCAATGAGGGATTTAGGAACCCAAATTTTATTTGATTATTATTTTTGTTTGGTGTACCTTTGCGGCCTTTTGGATATTTATTTTATCTTGGTATACCTTTGCGGCCTTTTGGATATTTCTTTTTGCTTGGTGGACCTTTGCGATCTTTTGGATATTTCATTTTTCTTGGTATTCACATGTCGATTAGATTGGACATGAAAATTTTTGAATGCCTATGGATTCTTGGATTTTTTATTTTTATGTTTGACATCCAAATTGCTTCCAAAGGTTTTGGGTTTCATGGATGGATAGGAATGATATGGAAGGTTCATATGGATAGTTTCTTAGAAGTTTCTCATGTATGTGTGCCTTAGTTGATCTTGATACATGATAGGGTAAGTGGATGATGAGCTAGGAATTTTAGGCATGGTGGATGGAGAAATATAAGGACCCCATATGGATGGAAGGGATGAAGATTGTATCTTTGGGAAATAGGGACCCAAAATGGATTTGGAGAATGGAGAATTTAGCTTTTGGATATAGTGACCCAAAATGGATTTGGAGGATGGGGAAGGTGTATGGTTACATTTTAATGGAGGGAGATAAGGTGTGAAAGGGATATCGACATCTTTAGAGTGAGCTATATTTCCAAGGCTTCCATCTTTAAGATTTATCTTTATACCAATAGGCTCATGAATAACTTTGATAGGAGCAAATGAAGCTTGAGGGGATTTAATACCATGAATGTAATTATGAAGAGTGAGGGATTTTTGAGGTAGACATGGGGGATCGTGACAAGGAGATAATCAGATACTTTGATCTTGACATGGAAGAGGATCATTGGATGAGGTAGAAAGAATTCTTTTCTCTTGGTTTTCCATACGCTTATTGGAAATGGTGGAAGAGATATCCTGATCTTTCTTATGAGGTGGATAAGATATAGGACTTGGAGGGATAATTTGTTCTTGATATGGGAAGGTATCATTGGATGGTTTATAAAGGGTAATTTTCTCTTGATTTTCAATAGGCCCGTTAGAAATGGTGAAAGGGATATCCCGATCTTGCTTAGGAGGTGAATAATATGTGAGGTTTGAAGGGATACCTTGTTCTTGACATGGAGGGATATCATCTTGTAAGATGTGTAAGGGTATGAGATAATCATCATGAGACTCTAGGGATATGGGATCTTGGTCAAATATTGGATATGATTGGATAGTATATTAATCTTGATCTTTACTAAGACTTGTTTCTTCGCACTTTGACTTACCTTCTTAACATGGATCCACTGCTAAGGACAAGGTAGGAGTTTGGATATGCATGGGGGATTCTTGAAGGTGTGATGAAGGATAATTTTAATAGGAATGGTAGGCATTGAAGCACGTGAAATATTGGGGTCTAAGATCTTTGAAGCATGGAAGAAACTTGTAGAGTGATGCATGTTAGCTTGGATCTCTTTTAGAGGTATCCCTTGAGGGTATACATAGTCAAAATGGAAAGTATCATCCTTAGGTTCATTTATTGATGGAGATGGTATAGTTGGGTTTGCAGCTTTAGCGGATGGAGGAATGGTGGAAAAATTAGAGGTTGCATGAGGCCCATTTCTAGACATAGGTTCATGGTTTAGATGTTGCTTGAGAGTAGTGTTTTATTCTCCATTAGATGAATCATTAGGATTTTGCACTTTAATTATGTCATCATCAATTAGATCTTGTATTTTATGTTTCAACTCCACACAATTTGAAGTTTTATGTCTTTTATGTCGATGGTATGCACAATAGTTTCTCAAAAATGTAAATCCACATGAAGTCATTTGAGGCAACATGATAAGATTGTTTTCAAGGAGTTCTTCCAAAGATGATTCATAATATTGTCCCAAAGAAGTAAATGATCTATCCAATCGATATTTAAATTCACGTGTATTTTACAAAGAGGTATTGGATTCAAGATCATGATGATCTAATTTTATATGATTGATAGACAAGACTCTCAATGGAATCTGATGTAACTTCCTCTTCATTCTCTTGATCAAAGACAGGATGGTCATGAAGTTGTTCTTGATAAAAGATGGGTTTGTCATGCTTAGATGCCTCTTTGTTTGAAGAAAAGGGATACATGTTTAGATCATGATTAAAGAGAAAAGTAAATATTGATCTTAATGAGTCTTCTTTAATGGTGTATCCTTTTCTTCCTTTAGGTCTTGTATTTGTGATTGGAAAGATTGAATTTTCTTTGTGGTGGTTGCAATAAGATTTTCCTCTTCATTGTTATCATGATTAGGGTATCTAGACCATTTATTTTTGTAGGATATATATATATATATATATATATATATATATATATAATGATGATGTGATGTGTTGATGGAAATGTATGGCCTCCTAATCCAAGGCAAGGAGATCCCAATTGGTTAATCAAGAGGAGATGATTAATGCAAAAAGGAATCAACTAGTTATGGATAAGGAAGGGAGATTTAATTATTATGAAGTGAAACAATAGACTTGAATTGATTAAATCCTTAATTGAATTAAAACATTTACCTTGGAATATAACAGATCTGGAAAAGCCTATTTTTTGATGTCTGTGTCAGGTTTTGGGAAATTCTGCAACCGGATCTAGAACAGAAACGCAAAGACGAAAAAAACCCATAAATATTTTCCTTTTCTGAGTCAGGTCAACCTTGACCTCTTTGGCAAGGTGCAATTGTACCCCAAAATGTTTGACCTTGACCTTCACTTCTCCGACAGAAATTTTGTTTGCAGATCCCGAAAGTTGGTCGAAAAGGGTATCCGAATCTGATCTGAAATTTGTCATCATGTACCTGTATTTGCAAGAAAAATGGTTTTTGTTTGTTGGGGGAGGGGTTTGCCTTAGTCAAATCCTGATTTAGGAATTAACCTTGAAATCCATAATTGAAATAGACAATGCTAGCACGTAGTAGAAGTAAATCTATCAATGAAGCTATGATATTCAATAGATATGCAATTGTATTTCGAATGTAAACATGTAAATACAAAAGCTTGGACTCAATATTAAAAACCATAAACCTCCATGATTGTATGCTTGGAATCTACCTGGAGAGAAGAATGAATCTTGAGGATGCACAAAGGAGATTGAAGGAAGATCACACCACCATGATGGATAGATCTAGGGTTTTGAATGATGAATCTTGAGTGCTTGAACCAAATCCCTTGAAAGGCTTGAATGCTTGAATCCTTGATCTTCAATGGAAAATTTGAATTCTTGAGAGGAAGACTTGAAAACCTTAGTTTAAAATGGATGCTTGAAAGTAGACGATAATGTACTTGTCTCCAAATAGTTGATGATTCGTACTTACTTAGAGAAAATGAGAGGAGAAGGATTATTTATATATGAATCTAAGGAACAATATTCTAGAGAGGCATACATAGGAGAATAAAATTACAATTAGACCTATACCCCCATAAGAGGACCTATATTAAATATAATTTAAGAGTCAACGCTTTGGAACCCAAAACAGCCCACCCCGAAGCGGGAAAATTAACTTTTGAATGACCCCCTGCAACCGACAAACTTTCCAATTAGAAAGGAGGACCTAGGTTGAGGTAAAGGTAAAGATCGACCCTAACTTAGGTCAAGGTCAAGGTCAACCCTGACCTAGGTCAAGGTCGAGTTCAACCTTGACCCAGGGAGTCAGAACCCCTGGAAAATGTGCCAGGTGGGAAAAATAGTGTCCGAAGAGGCCCAATCAAGGTCCTAAATAGGCACAGAAGCTGGAGAGGGTGCATAAATGAGAGGAGAACATGATTATGGTAAAAAAAAAACCCTAAGGAGGGCTAAACATTCTTAACATGGAAGTGCTTCAATTTTAAGATGATACATTAAGCCCCCACTTTAGCGGGAGTATGGAAATTGAACATACTCACGGTAAAGTTAGAAGAAAGACTCTGGTGGATCACAATGAGGTAGAACGTCACTTAGTTAAGGAAAAGAACCCCCAGAAAAAGGATTCTAACTCAACATACACACACAAGGGTACAAAAGCAAAGAGAAAATAATCATAGAAAGCATAAATGACTACATATGTAAGACAAGAGAAACACTATAAATAACATATCTTCATGATCTAATCCTACTAGCATGAAAGTGAAAGAGAGAAAAGAGAAAGTGATTACCTCTCCTAGTAAGATGTCCACCTTACCATGAATCACCAAGGAGGGAGAGCTCAACAAGTTCACCCATAAATTGTGCTTTGTAATTGTAATGTGTCTTTTGATGGCTTTTGGAATATCCATAGATCTACATTCTTGTGTCACTATGAAATATAAAATGCATTTCTTTTCAGGATTTAGCAACGTATGTACGTTACCTTCCAAGGATTTAGCATATTTGAATTTGAAAAATGCATATCTCTTCAGGATTTAGCAACTTATGTGCATTACCTTCCGAGGATTTAGCAAAAATAAAAACAAAAATGTGTGTCTCTTCAGGATTTAGCAACTTATGTGCATTACCTTCTGAGGATTTAGCAAAAATAAAAATAAAAATGTGTGTCTCTTCAGGATTTAGCAACTTATGTGCGTTAACTTCTGAGGATTTAGCATGTTGTAAAATGTAAACTATAGTATAAGGGAGACCCTATATATGCCCCCCTCCTTATCATGGCTACCTATTAGACAAGATAAGGAAGAGAAAGGAGGATACCTACTTCACAAAGTAAGGAGATATCTTGTTAGCAACAATGTACACTATAGTCTTAGCGAAGAGTATTCACCCTTACATCTAAGAACATAGATAATCATGAAAAGGATATGTCACTTATGGAAAAAGGATCCTCAAAGAGGACTTATCAACAAGACCCCCACCATGGAGGATTTCTTAGGATAAAATATCATCTTACAAAGAAAAGAAAAGAGGGATAAAAGACTCAATCATCAAGCCCCTTGCGATCAAGAGGAAGTGGAATCTTGAAATGAAGGAAGAAAACTCTAACCCAAAGCAAGGGCAAGAGTTTATAAAGAACATAATTTGTACAATAAAGAAGAGGCGATGACCTAGGACAATCACCTCTCATGTAAGAGGGTATCCATAGCCAAAACATAAATATTTATAAGGAAATAATGTTGCAGAATAAACAAATGCCACTAGGCTAAGGAAAGTAGATCCTTAGACATAGATAAAGAAGGAAAACCTTTCCCCCAGGGATGAAAGCAAGGGATATACCAATCATATCAAGAGATATTGTAACAAAGAGATATATTCAAAAAACAAATGTCCTAGAAAAGATATCATGAAAAAGAGAGCTATGGATGATTATGAGCAAAGTATGTACCATAATACAAAACCATAGAGATAGAATATAGAGAGGATAACCAATTAAGCTCAAAACAAAATACATGTTAAGAACATAATGGATCCTAGAAAAAAATGGAAGAATTACCTCTTGCCCCCTAGTGAAGAGACAAGAGGGACAAAAATCTATATTATTGAGAGCGAGGGGTATGCCCCATATGGAAATTATGAAGAAATTGTAATACCACACGAGAGTGAGATATAATTCCTAAAGCATCTCTTTCTCTAACATACATCTTGAAATGCACACAATCAACAAGTAAATGCGTATTACTATAATGAAAAGGATATTTGTATTTGGAGAGAGCATCTTTCGGCATAGGTTTAAAGATTTATTTCTTAGAATTCATTAACTGAACATATACCTTCTTAGCCACATCTTGAGGGGTATCAGGGTAATCTAAGGAAGGTGTTGGAAGGGGGATATGAAGAGGAGGATGATGATCAAAATCAACCACCTCAAGTTGAGATAGCGGAAATCCTAGATCATGCTTGTCTTGTTTAGGGGATAGGTGAACTGGATACTTAATACCATGTTCATTAACACCAAGCCCTAAACCCATATAACCTTGTTTATCCACCATATTGTATTTGGTAGTGTACATATCTTGTAAAGCTTCGACAGGAGGTGATTGTTTATGGTGGTCATGAGAAAATGTTGTGTAAGGCAGAATGATAGGTTTAGAAGAAGTTTGGTTACTCTTCCCTTTAATATCATCGTGAATCGGATAAGAAGGGGAAGGTAAATCAAAGAATTCTTGCACATCGACATCATGAACCATAGTTTGAGCCCCACAACGAGTGTGGGAAGAACTAAGGATAGAAGATGGAGAAATAGGAGTGGGAATATTAGGAATTAGATTAGGAAGGATAGGATTAGGATTAGGAAGATTAGGAACTATATTAGGAATGATAGGATTAGGATTAGGAAGATTAGGAAATGGGGTATCATCTACCAAAGTCTTCACATAATCCAAAAGCACAACAAGTCCACTACACAAATCTTTAATAAAAGTTTTGAAAGTAGGAAGACTAGTATTAGTTAATCTCAAAATAGCATAAGCAAGTGAAATATGAAGAGTGAAAAACATAATAAAATGGATGAAACTCTCATAAACATCATAAGTACTATAAAGAGATGCTAAAAGAATAATAATGAGGAAAATAACCATACCCCAAAGCATCTTAAAGATATTCATAGTGAATGAAATGCAATAAATGTTTTTTTTGTATTTTTATGAGTATGTGGATTTTTTTTTTGTATTTTAAAATGCAAGAGCATAAAAGAAAACTAATGATGATGATGATGATGATGATGATGATGTGATGTGTTGATGGAAATGTATGGCCTCCTAATCCAAGGCAAGGAGATCCCAATTGATTAATCAAGAGGAGATGATTAATGCAAAAAGGAATCAACTAGTTATGGATAAGGAAGGGAGATTTAATTATTATGAAGTGAAACAATAGACTTGAATTGATTAAATCCTTAATTGAAATGAAACATTTACCTTGGAATATAACAGATCTAGAAAAGCCTATTTTTTGATGTTTGTGTTAGGTTTTAGGAAATTCTACAACCGGATCTAGAACAGAAATGCAGAGATAGACAAAACCCAGAAATCTTTTTCTTTTATAAGTCAGGTAGACATTGACCTCTTCGGTGGGGCATAATTGTACCCCAAAATGTTTGACCTTGACATGCACTACTCCGTCGGAAATTCTATTCGCAGATCCTGAAAGTTGGCTAAAAAGGGTATCTGAATCTGATTTGAAATTCGTTGTCCTATGCTTGTACCTATAATAAAAATGGTTTTTGTTTGTTGGGGGGAGGGGTTTCCCTTAGTCAAACCCCAATTTAGGAATTAACCTTTAAATCCATAATTGAAATAGAGAATGCTAGCATGTAGTAGAAGTAAATCTATTGATGAAGCTATGATATTCAATAGATATGCAATTGTATTTCAAATGTAAACAAGTATATAAATACAAAATCTTGGACTCAATATTAGAAACCATAAACCTTCATGATTGTATGCTTGGAATCCACCTTGAGAGAAGAATGAATCTTGAGGATGAATAAAGGATCTTGAAGGAAGATCACACCACCATGATGGATAGCTTTAGGGTTTTGAATGATGAATCTTGAGTGCTTGAACCAAATCCCTTCAAAGGATTGAATGCTTGAATCCTTGATTTTCAATGGAGAACCTAAATTATTGATAGGAAGACTTGAAAAACTTAGTTACAAATGGATGCTTGAAAGTAGATGATAATGTACTTGTCTCCAAATAGTTGATGATTCGTACTTAGAGAAAATGAGAGGAGAAGGCTTCTTTATATATGAATTTAGGGAAAAATATTCTAGAAAGGCCTACATAGGAGAATTAAATTCCAATTAGACCTATACCCCTATAAGATGACCTATATTAAATATAATTTAAGATTTGTCACTTTGGAACCCAAAACAGCTAACCTGGAAGCGGGAAAATGAACTTTTGAATGACCCCTGACAGCCGACAAACTTTCCAATTGGAAAGGAGGACCTGGGTTGAGGTCAAGGTTGACCCTAACCTAGGTCAAGGTTGAGGTAGAACTTGACCCAGGGAGTCAGAACCCATGGAAAATGTGCCAGGTGGGAAAAATAGTGTCCAGAGAGGCCCAATCAGGGTCCTAAATAGGCACAGAACCTAGAGAGGGTGCATAAATGAGTGGACAAAATGATGATGGTCAAAAACACCCCCTAAGGAGGGATAAACATTCTTAACATGGAAGTGCTTCCATTTTAAGATGATACAATTTTCAACCATGATGTGATTGTCTTGATTTTCTTATCTAGGTGGTTGAGGAGGTGTGGTCTCTTGAGATAAGGTACTTATTCCCTATGCAAGGTTTTATCTTCTTGTAAAGACAATTTGATATGATGGAATTTTGTCCAAACCGACATGAAAAGGAATTGTGAATCTTTGTTGAAATAGTATCCTTTTAAGAAGAATGATGATTTTTATGAACTTTGGATATTTTAAATGGATGTTTTGTTATCTTTAAGATCATGTATCATCAAGAATAGAAACCACAAATACACATGTTTTCTAACCTCTAAAAAGCTACACATAAAAGTGTATATTCTCAGATATTTTTGACAAGGTCTCCATAAGAAATCACTTCAAACAATCTACATATGGTCAATTTGGTTCCACAAGGTTTAAATGATGACATGTAACTGATTGAATGTTTGATAATGTTAAGTTGAAGATAATGCAAGGCATTAAATCAGTTAACAGTTTGTATTGTCATTGATGTCAACTTGACATCATCTGTACGGTCATGTACATAATGCCAAAGACTTCAGAGAATCAATGGAACAAATGTTATGCTTTTAGCAATGCATAAAAGTCAAGTATTCACTAAGTGACAAACAATGCCGACGGAGTGCACACCATCAGAAAAGGCAAAGAAGAAAAGTCACAGTGATACCTAATGAGCAGAAGATAGAGTTGTCCGATGAAGCAAAACCACAGGATGCCTGACGAGCTAAAAATAGAGTTTCCCGACGAGTAAAAATCCAATGATGCCCGATGAACGGAGATCCCGAAGCTAACTGGAGTCACACTAACAAAATTGTCAATTGTCATCGATGAATAACTACTGAGTTGACTGACGGAATAGAGAGTTCAGAAAATGACAAAATATCTAGCTGGCAAGAGCTAAACATAGACTTAACTGGTTGTTTTCTTTGTTTTATTCGACCAGATTTAAGTGATTAATTTAAAGATGATTTGTACAGTTGGCATGAAGATAACTACGAGACAAATCAGGAGTTATGCTTTAAATCTAATTGGCCGGATTATTTTTCATGCCAAGAATCAAGAAATAATGAATATCATGTCTATATAAGAAACAAGCATAATTCATTTTCAAGAATACATCTAGGAAAAGGGATTAAGGGGAGTGAATGAAAAGAGGATGCTGAAGAGAAACTGATGAAGAACGACTTCATGCAGTACTGATCAATCAAGCTGAAGGAGAGCTAAGGAATTCTGCAGACATCGACGAACAATGAGCACAACATCACAGAGCAAAAAGTGTGGAGCACAAAAGAATTGAATTGATACATTGATCAGAGAGGTAATGTACTTAAATAGATCTAAAAATCTACAATTCAAGTTGCATTATAAACATGTCATATTGTTTCAGTTTAACCATTGAAGCATCAAGTCTCTTAACAGAGCAGGACTTAACAGTATTTTATATATTGAGGTACATCCCAAGGAGTGCCAAAAAGGTTGATTTATGAAAATAGCATTGGATATGCCCGATGCCTATTGATAGTCTAAGAGAGACGTTGATTCAAGGATGGCAGCATTAGATGCCCGATACTAAGTGACAACCTATATGTGTAAAATCCTCTAACAAGGTCACACGTAACAGTATGTTTGTAACCTTTAACAGGGTTGGCTCCTAACAAGGCTCACTTCAGAAGAGTGAAAATTTGGGGTACTGGTCCCAGTGGTTTTTTCCCTTAACAAGGTTTCCATGTTAAAATCCATGTGTTATATGTGTGTATGATACATTTCTTTACTATTTTATATCTTACATAATTCATTCTGGATATATCAGTATACTATGCATATTTACTGTATTTTGGTAAATAGATGACTTCTTATCGGTAAACGTTAAGAAGAAGGTTTAACAAATCAATCTAAAAAGTAGTAAATTGATATAAGTTGTTCAAGGCATTCATCTTGTAGGACAAAAGATAACTTGAGAAATAATTAGTGGTTATAAGAGTTAAAGGGTTGATTTAAGGATTAAAATTTGAGGCCACTGATTGACCCCCCCTCTTAGTTATTACTAACAATTGGTATCAGAGCTTGTGTGCTTAGAAGGAAGGTTTCAAGACCTAAGCCAAAGATCACAAGATGAATAGACGTGATGTGCCCAAGTTGAACAAAGATAATTTTGCTTCATGGTAGAGCAGGATAAGACTCCACTTATTAGGTATTGGTAATGATGTTACTCAATTTCTAGAAATTGAATATGTGTTGCCCATAGGAGCACCAATAGTTGAATAAATGAAAGAGAAGCATGAACATAACAGCTTGATGATAGAGCTTTCTTCCTCACTCTCCAATGCTAAATTTGAAGATGTCAAAGAATGCAAAACTGCAAAGCAAATGTGGGACAAATTGAAGCTTGTACATGGTAGTGACAAAAATGTTTTGAGAGCCAAGGTAGAAAGCCTTAGAGGAAAGTTTGATGATCTCAAAATGAAAGGAGAAAACATCACTCAGTACAACACAAGAATTAAAGATGTATTCAATGCTATCCGAGGAGTTGGAGGTGTACTAGAAGAAGATGTAGTGGTAAGTAAAATTCTAAGAACCTTACTGCCTAATTATGCTATTAGAGTATCTGTCATTCAAGAAATGAGAGCAGTAGCAAATAACAATGTTACTCTAGATAGTTTAATTGGAAGACTGATTTCATTTGAGATGAATAACTTTGATAATAGTGTCTTACCAAACATAGAGTCTGCATTCAAAACTTCTATGAGAATAAGTAAATCAAGTCACAAAAATACTATGAGAAAAGATAGTGATAGTGAAAATGAAGAAGATGATCTTGATGAAATCGAAGTACTTATGGCTAGAAGAATGCAAAGAGGCAAAGGTAAATTACCACTTGTTTGTTTTAATTGCAAAGAGATTGGACACTTTGCTACAAGATGTACTAACAAAAGAAAAGATGACAAAAGTAATGACAGATCTTTTGAGAAGAAGTCTGACAGAGGTGATTACAGAAGCTACTAACAATCAGAAAGAAGAGATACCCGAGACTATAAGGACAAAGGAAAGAAGGTTAGCTACCTAGCAAAATGCAAGGATGATGATACTGACACCGAATTTGATGAAGACATCGAGATGGTATTTATGGTTGTAAAAGATGATTCAGATGATGATGAAGAAAGGTATGTAGAAACAACTCTCATATCTAAAATTAGCAAAAATGATGTTTGAATCATAGATAGTGGCTGCACTCATCATATGATCGGTGATAAGCAAAATTTTGAGACTTTTGAATACTACAAGGGTGGATCAGTAAGAATGGGAAATGACACACCTTGTCCAGTTGAAGGTAGAGGAACAATAATGTTGAATAACCAGATAAAGTGTGAG
>MU226370.1:503617-525346 GCA_018584345.1 Thuja plicata | reverse complement strand
GTGATTCCACTTATTAATTAAATCATATTGATTTAATTATTAAGTCACTTATTATCTCTCTTTTACTTAAGCTAAACTTTAAGCATTTAATAATTAATTCTTTTATTAATTATTATTATGCAACCTATATATTTCCCCTTTAGGGTTTCCTTTTAGGGTTTCGGTATCCTTTTATAAGGATCCCCTCTTTGTAAATTATTCAATTCGATGGTTATTAATTAATTGAGGATGTTATTGCATTAAGAGTTTTTCTCCATTGTTTTGCACAATATGTTTCCTCTTCCATCCATCTATGATTTTTGGCCTCCATAGCTTTTTTGCTTCTCTCTTTCTGTGACAAGTTTGCATGTAGGTGATTCTTGGAAAATGTGGGTTGATAGTTTTCATCAACTCAAATACATTCCTAACTAATAAGTATTGGATTTGTAAGGACTAGTGAAAACAATAATCTTTATTAAAGGAAGATACTGATGCTAACACTTTGATTGCTGAAATATTTGTTGATGACATCATATTTGGAGGCAATGATATGCTATGCAAATCATTTTCAAATGAGATGAGCAAAGAGTTTGAGATGTCTATGTTTGGATAAATTAAGTTCTTTCTTGGTCTCTAGATCATGCAACAAGGAGAAGGTATTTTCATTACACAGTCCAAGTACATCAAAGAGGTCCTGAAAATATTCAAGATGGAAGAATCCAAACTAGTTGGAACATCGATGGCTACTGGATGTAAGCTGACAAAGGGGAACAAGACAACAGAGGTAAATTAGACTTTGTATAGATCAATGATTGGAAAAATCATGTATGTTGTACACACTAGACTAGATATTTCACATGCAGTAGGAATTATTGCTAGATTTTCTGCTAACCCTAGAGAATCACATATGACTGCTGTGAAAAGAATTCTAAGATATCTAAAGAATACTGAGGAATTTGGGTTATGGTATAGAAGTGAAGGCAAATTAGAACTTAAGGTGTTTATCGACGCTGATTTGGCTAGAAATCTTGATGACCGGAAGAGCACAACTAGAGTAGCATTCTTTCTGGGTGACAGATTTGTCACATGGATTAGCAAGAAGCAAGGATGCATCTCTCAGTCTACTGCAGAAGTAGAATATGTTGTTGCTGCTGCAAATTGCTCAAATATTGCATGGATCAAACAGTTGCTAGAAGGTATGCATATGAAGATCTCAGAACCGGTGATTATTTATTGTGATAATACCAATGCAATAAACATTTCCAAGAATCCAGTTATGCATGCTAAGACTAAACACATTGTCATCAAATATAATTATTTGAGAGAACAAGTTCAAGAAAAAGAGGTGATACTTGAGTATGTGAAATCAAAAGAACAATTTCTTCACCAAGCCACTACCCAAGGATACATTTGAATACTTGAGAAAGAGACTAGTGGTCAAACCCTTGTCTACTAGTCAGTAAAATGACTAAAGGCTGCATCAGCCTACATATTATCAGAATATCATTCATGTTGATGTAAGCAAAGAGATGAACTTCAAAAGATACATCTATATACAAACAGGTATATATCAGAATCGAGCACCAGAGCATATTGTTGTATTACTGATGGATAAGGGAAATTCAAGGAATATATTATGGATAGGAGAAAAATGATTGCTTGACATGAATGTTAGATATTTGTAAAATATTTGTTTGGAATTGTTGTCAAAGGGAGATAGATTATCCATATTATCACATCCTTCAAGAAAAAGAGAGATAGATTATTCATCATCAGAGTACTCCAACAGGGAGAGATGATAATCTAAGGAAGAGCAAATTGTATGGAAGATTATACAAAGGGAGAGTTGCTGACAAGAGAAAAATACATCACAAGAGAGAGAACAATCAAAAGGAGAGAAATTGACACAAGAAGAGGACTCAACACATCAGAAGACAAAGAGCTACAAGAATCAAATCTAAGCTAAAACAGAGCTTACCGAAGTTCAGAAATTTATCGGTTGACAAAAGGGAGAGATTGGTAGTTTGATGAATCTCAATGATCGTATTTCATATTGTATTAGAAATAGTATAGTGTGATAATATAGTATGTTTCCATCAATTCCAAAGGGAGAGATTGATGACATGTAACTGATTAAGTGTTTGATAATGTTAAGTTGAAGATAATGCAAGGCATTAAATCAGTTAATGGTTTGTATTGTCATTGATGTCAACTTGATATCATCTATATGGTCATGTACATAATGCCAAAGACTTCAGAGAATCAATGGAACAAATGTTATGCTTTCAGCAATGCATAAAATTCAAGTATTCACTAAGTGACAAACAACACTGATGGAGTGCACACCATCAGAAAATGCAAAGAAGAAAAGTCACAGTGATACCCAACGACTAGAAGATAGAGTTGCCCGATGAAGCAAAACCACGAGATGCCCGAAAAGCTAAAAATAGAGTTTCCCGATGAGTAAAAATCCAATGATGCCCAACGGACGAAGATCCCAAAGCTAACTGGAGTCACACCAACAAAACTGTCAGTTGTCACTGATGACCAACTGTCGAGTTGACCGACGGAATAGAGAGTTCAGAAAATGACAAATTATCTAGCTGGCAAGAGCTAAAGATAGACTTAACTGGTTGTTTTCTTTGTTTTATTTGACCAAAAATAAGTGATTGATTTAAACATGATTTGTACAGTTGGCATGAAGATAACTACGAGACAAATCAGGAGTTATGCTTTAAATCTAATTGGCTGGATTTTTTTTCACGCCAAGAATCAAGAATCAAGAAACAATGAATATCATGTCTACATAAGAGACGGGCTTAATTCATTTTCAATAATACATTTAGGAAAAGGGATTAAGGGGAGTGAATGAAAAGAGGACATTGAAGAGAAACTGATGAAGAACAAATTCATGCAATACTGATCAATCAAGCTGAAGAAGAGCTATGGAATTCTGCAGACACCGACGAACAGTGAGCATAGCATCACAGAGCAGAAAGTGTGGAGCACATAAGAATTGAATTGATACATTGATCAGAGAGGTAATGTACTTAAATAGATCTGAACATCTGCAATTCAAGTTGCACTAGAAACAGGTCATATTGTTTCAGTTTAATCATTGAATCATCAAGTCTCTTAACAAAGCAGGACTTAACAATCTTCTATATATTGAGGTACATCCCAGGGAGTGCCAAAAAGGTTGATTCATGAAAGTAGCATTGGATATGCCCGATGCCTATTGACAGTCTAAGAGAGAGGCTGATTCAAGGATGGTAGCATTAGATGCCTGATACTAAGTGAAAACCTATATGTGTAAAATCCTCTAACAAGGTCACACCTAACAGTGTGTTTGTAACCTTTAACAGGGTTGGCTCCTAACAGGGCTCACTTCAGAAGAGTGAAAATTTGGGGTACCGGTCCCAGTGTTTTTTTCCCTTAACAGGGTTTCTACACTAAAATCCATGTGTTATATATGCGTATGATGCATTTCTTTACTGTTTTGTATCTTACATAATTCATTCTGGATATATCGGTATACTCTGCATATTTAATGTATTTTGGTAAATACATGACTGCTTATCGGTAAACATTAAGAAGAAGGTTTAACAGAGCAATCTGACAATTAATAAATTTATATAAGTTATTCAAGGGATTCATCTTGTAGGACAAAAGATAACTTGAGAAATAATTAGTGGTTATAAGAGTTAAAGGGTTGATTTAAGGATTAAAATTTGAGGCCACTGAGTCACCCCCCCTCTCAGTTATTACTAACATTAAAAAGGTATGATTTCTACTTAACCAAGTTGTAATCAAGATTCTATTTAGAAAGATTTGAGTCTATCCCCCATTGCAGAGGCCTCCCACCTACATAAAAAAACACAATTTAGCGCAATCTCGAAGGACTACTAGAGGAGGTATGATTCTCAATCCTTTCTGTGACTCACCCCATTAAGGATGAATGCATTTTATTTTATATTGGTTTGGATTGCCATGGCTAAAATGGTTGTATCCCACTTGGATCGTTCCCTCTCACTGTCCTCGATAAGGCAATTCTTGGGAGGTGGGCCCACTAAAGGTCTAGCAAGTCTATGGAAAGAAAGAAATGAAATGAATAGGTAGGTTTAGGAGTTTGATTCACCCAAAGAGTGAAGAGCATATCCCTACTAATTCTTCACTTCCAAACATGATTAACAAAGTTCATTCCAAGCCTCTCAATCTAGCGGGATTAGAGTGTTTTTGGCTTTTTGATTCACCCAAAGGGTGAAGAGAATATACATAGAAATTTTTACCCACAAACAAGGAGGCTTAATTAGGTGTTTGGTTCATTAATTAGCTCCTTCCTATTCCAAATTTAGCATTTCAAGGAGTTTTATTCACCAAAAGGTGAAGAGCATATCCCTAATGCTTCAATTAAGATTTCAATTTGCTCTTTTACCTTAATCTATATGTGTGAATGTAATTTCCACAATTTAAACAAAATGCATAAGGATTTAGGAATACCTTATTTTGATGCTAGCAAAGGCTAGATGCATTTTTGAGTATTTTTTCTTTGTTTTTGCTATACTTTACTTTGGCAATCATTCCAAGATCCTTAGCATCCAAGTTTTCTCCCAAATGTTAGTTCAACAACCAAGCAAACAAGGTGAAGGAAAATTGAAACCAAATCCACCTCAAATGAATGAACATATATTTAAGCCAAAGATGGAAACTTGGTTTGATATAATTTGAGAATTTTGATGTAATGTTCGTATTCTTTCTCTTCTTCTTCTAAATTTTTCACTATGTTTGCGTTATGGATTTTCTTAGCATAATCATTCAATCTTTTAGATTCTTTCTCTTTCCAATAATCTGGTGCTCTACAATTTGTTTTTTGAACTTTAATATGTATCATATTCAAACGGGCAAATTATCTAAAGGACTATATGACATGTTATAGAAGGCTTGATAAAGGTTAATGATCTTTCAATACCTATTCTATGCTTGAATTCTTTCTTCAAAAGTTTTGACTTCAATTGGTAATTATATTCACTTTACGTCTTTGTATAACCTTTTGCCTCTTTCTCTTGATAATAAACGGGTGATTTGTATATCATTTTCTGAGTTTTTCTTGATTTGATCCCTTTAGTCATTTTGAACTCATCAAAAATATCAATTAATTATTAAATTTATCACTTAAACAACTTGAGTTTGATGTTTCTTATCATTAACCAAATGCAATGCAGAACAAACCAAATGCAACTCAGAATAGACTGAATGTAACTCAGAACGGACCGAATGCAACTCTAAACAAACCAAATGCAACTCAAAAAAATCTGAATTCAACTCAAAACATACCAAATGCAACTCAAAACAGACCAAATGCAACTCAAAACAGACCAAATGCAACTTACAACAGACCAAATGCAACTCAAAACAGACCGAATGCAACTCTGAAAAAAATAAATGCAACTCATAATAGACCAAATATAACTCAAGATTTACCAAATGTTTATGAAAAATCTCCTAAATGATATGAAAACTTTTCTAAATGATATGCAAATTTATCTAAATGAGATGCACAATTATCCAAATGATATGCAAATTTCTCTAAATGCTATGCAAAGTTTCCTAAAGGACATGTAAATTTCCCTAAATGAGATGCAAATTTTACTAAATGAGATTCTAAATTTCCTAAATGAGATGCAAACCTTCCTAAATGATAGAATTTATGCAAATCCATAACATAATCATCAAATAGAACTTGTTCTACATACAAAACCAAATACGAACTTCTTTGGACCAAATGCAAGCTTTCACAAACCAGTGGCAACTTTCTTATATCAGGTGCAATCTTTCACATACCAAGTGCTACAATCTACAGACTGAATGCTACAATATGTAAACCAAGTGCGAGAATTGATAAACCAGGTGTGAGAAACTTAGTACCAGGTGCGAGACACTTACTACCAAGTGCGAGAATAATTGTACCAAGTGCGAGCTTCTTTGTACAAGGTGCAAGAATATGCTAATTTTTGAGAATATTCAATGTAAACACTTCAAAATAAATGTTAGAATATGAGTCTTGAGCCCCACGGTGGGCGCCAAATGTAGTCCGTAATCCTACAATTCACAAACCTGCATGAAACATTAGTTTAACATACTTTTCAATCAAATTTGAAAGATCTAATTAGGTTAATCAATTTTTAAAATGAAATCAAAGCAAGAGAGTCTCATGGATCTCTAGCTAGAAGGACTAAACGAATGCTCTTAGCTGCAAAGCATCCTAAAGTGACAACCCCTAGAATGAGAATTATGCTTAAGAATGATGAAAACGATGGATCTAAGATGCAAATGTATGAAAATAAAGATGAATTTCCCTATTCTATACTCAAAATTTATTAAAACATGGATGAATTTGTCATTATGATGATACTGCTCAAGAATTCTTTAATGCTAAATGCCCAATTCAATATGCAATTAAATGTGAATTCTTACTCTAAATGTGAATTGGTATTTTACACTAAGAAATGCCTTCTGTTTATAGGAATTCCCAAGGGTATGGGGTAAGTTTGATTAGCCAAGGTCAAAGTATGGTTGAGGTTAAGGTTGAGTGATGGGTTTCAAATAGGGGGACAAGATGAAAAAATGAGTGGTGAGGATAGCAAAGGCTAAATGAGTGGATATGATAGCAAAGCCTTGGAGTGATCCATGTGCTCTCCATCCTTTCTTATCATTAGCTAATTGATTCTTTGTCCCCTTTGTTAAAAGAAATTAGGATTTAATTAATTAAATTAGCCATGTAAGGGGATTAGATGGGTTGCGTTTGTTTTATTTAATTAAACTATATAACTAATTGATTTAATCAATTACATTGTTTAATTAATCCCTTTTGGCTTTAATTTAATTAATTAATGGACTTGTTAATAAATCCATGATGTTGACTTGATTTGACCCCTTTTACTTTGGTTGACCATGTTGAGTTTGGTTGACCAATTAGCATGTCTACAAAACTGACTTTAAAACTATGGATAAATTTTTGCTCAAGTTTGATTCTATTAAAAGTCAATTACATGGTTTAGGAGTAACTTTAACTGATCTTTGTTTAATTCATATCATTTAAAAAAATTTCTTCCTAGATAGTTTAAATAATTTATTACTAATGTGCATTCTTAACTTGCCATTCCTACTTTATCATCTCAATTAACCTATATTGTCTTTCAAACCTTATTGTGCCAAGAGGAAGAGAAGTTGATTCAATTTGGAACTCTTAAGTCTACTGAACTTACATTCATGTCTAAAAATCATAATCAAACTCATTCTAGATCTAATAATAATCATAATGATCATCATAATAATAATCAAAATAATAATCATCATAAGAATGGTTCAAATACAAGACCCCATTGCACCTATTGTGGAAAAGATGCTCATGTGACTCAAAATTGCTTTAAAAAGCAAAAAGGTAAGAAACCTATGAATCAAAACAATCAAAGCAATCAACAATCTCATTATAAGATGAATAATGGTAATCAACCTTCTCATGCATTTACAACTTGTTATAATGTTTCTAACTTGTTAAATGTTTCAGATTTAGCACCGGGTTTCCCCTTAGCAAGAGATTGAATTCTTTTCAAAGGGAGTAATTTCTTCCTTTCAGCTATCTCTTGATCATGTTTTTTTTTCAATTATGTTAACTTTATATCCAATTTTTTTATATAATACGTGCTTTTTGATGCAAACTATGTCATTACTTGTTTTAGTTTGTTCAAGTATTGTGAGTCATCTAATTATATTGCCTTCACGAGTTTTATTTTTTATCTTCTTGATTAGAATTAATTGCTATCAATCTTAGTATGGTTTTATACCATCTATTTATATGGACTTAGTTGGATCTTTATGGTTTCAATACCATCTTTTTATATGCACATTGTTGCATTTTGGTAAGATTGTCTAGGGTGCCCATTTTCCAAGGTTAACTTTATAGGTTCTTTAGTTTATCTAGACCTTAGTTACCTTATCTTTCATAGGGACTCATGGAGTTTCCCTCCATCCAATGATTGGTACACACTTCACTTGATGTTTATCAACTTGATCTTTTTTCTTCATTGTAAGGTTGATGTTTTTGAAATCCTTCTTGAATTTTGTTGGATTTCTCATATATTTGCAAGGCAATATGTTTTTTTAACACTCATAATCCTTAGATAAAATTATTATATAGCATATGTTTTTAGTTTCTTTTCAATTTTGGATTAACATCTCTTGGTATTAATTATGATCTATCCAATTATTTTTCATCTTAATAAAAAGGTAGAAAGGCTCAAATTGTTATTTGGTTTCAATCTCTTATCTCATTAATGTTTCTTTGATTCGTGTTCATGGCTGTAGACATGTTTGGAAAATCAGATCAAAGGCTAATTTGGTGTTTGAGTCACATGTTCTACTTGATTATGGTTTTTTTTTCTCTCATATCTCTTTTCAATTTACTAATGTGATGATTTGTTTGCATTCTTCATTGCTTAGATAACGAGTCATGCAGGTTGTAGATTAGCTACCCATTCACTTACAGTGGATGAATCATTAGTGGACTATCTATACCCACGTGATTGATTCAATGTTGATGCAGATTTCATTAGTTGGCCTTGTTTGTGGTCATTAGTGCATTAGTATTTTTTGTTTTGAGATGAGAGTATGGATTATGTTTATGGTTCCTCCTTTGTTCCTTTTGGGGTTTTGAGCATATGGTTTATCTTGATCTCGTGTTAGCTTCATTTCCCTTTTAGTGATTTATTATGGATTCATTTCTAACCCTCATCAATATTTTTAAAGTTCTAAAAGATTCCCTGTTGTTGAATTATTTTATGATACACATTATGAGTTTATTTTCAAAGGTATACTAATTTGTATCAAGGGTAGATCCCAACAATGGGAAATCTACTCGTGGTTTTTCTATTCTTTGATTTAGGTGATATATCATGGACCCTTCCAAAGGCACAATTCATTTCTCTTAGATCTATCCAATCTAAATTACCAATTGTACCCATGGTAAAAGGAGACTACTTGAATACTTGGATTTAGCTCCAATTGAAGACAATCAAATTCTATTGTAAAGATGTACTTCATATTCATTGTAAAATTTGGGTTTGATTTCCATTAATGTAAACTCCCCAAGTAAAGATTAAGGTGGGGTGTTATAATATTTAATCTTTCCTTGTATTTATTTATTTAATTAAGAGATTCCTATGGAATCCATACATGTATTTTGTCCTCTAGCCCAAGTGGGATGATATGTCATATTTTGTAATTCCTTTAATAAGGAAATTAGATATTCCTCCTTAAGAGGATATTGACACTTTGCACACACCTATTATGGATGTTGGCATTCATATATTGGTGAGTTACTTGGTAACTCCTCTCCTCATCTATATTAAAAATATGCTCCTCTCTCACTTTTTTACTTTATGAGTTATTGTGAACTCTCTCTCTCTCTCTCTCTCTCTCTCTCTCTCTCTCTCTCTCTCTCTCTCTCTCNTTATTGTGCTCTCTCTCTCTCTCTCTCTCTCTCTCTCTCTCTCTCTCTCTCTCTCTCTCTCTCTCATGTCCATAATATCACAAGCGGTTTTTCTTTGTTTTCCCCTTTAAAAATCTTCTTGTCTCCTTATATTGGATTTTGGGTGCTTGCTCCTAATTCATATTTTTATCATGGCAACAATTTCTTATTCAAATATCTCTCTTGGATTATTTTCATTTCCTTTATCTTGTTATTTTTCTTACACATCTCTCTCAATTGGTCAAATTTTGATAGGTAACACAACCGTGCCTTTAGATGATCTTTCCTCTTTGTCACGTGATTTTATAGTTATCTTTCTTTGAGGATTAATAGCATGTTCTAAGAAGCCTTGAGTTTTGATGAGGTTGAATGTATATATGTTCAAACTAGTGCCTCCATATATCAAGACACATTTGAATTGGTGTTTGTAGATAAGGACTTCAATGTGAAAAGGTTGGTCATGAGGATGTTTCAAGGACTTTTCATATTCCTCATAGAAAGAGTGTGGAGATATTATGTGACCCGCCATGGATTTGAATTTATTAACATCTGTCTTTAGGTACATTCATGGATAATAATAATGATTGTTCCAAGATCTCTATGTGCGCTGGTGATATTTTGAGTAACTCAAAGATAGAAATTTGTACTGAAGTGCATTGTAATTGATCCATGAGATTATAACTATCTGAAGAAGATGATGTTGCCGATTGCTTAGTAGTGTCTGATTTGGATGCTTGATTAGCTGGTTGCTTAGATGAAGAAGATGACCCTACCCCTCAAATAGTGAATTTTTTTTGTCCTTTGATCACAGTGTTGGATGATTCTACTTCCTTATTGTCTTTGACTATGATGACATTGATAGGTTGATGAGAATACTCGAGCATGCTAATCACATTATCATTGTTGGAATAAGTATAACTGACCTTGTTTTTCTCCTTATAATTGGATGACTCTCCCTTCTCATACTTGGTAAAAGGTTCTTTGTATGCCTTGTGATTAGTATTGACTTGATGACCATCGATAGTAATGGTTTCATCATCAATAATATCTTGGATCACATGCTTCAGCTTCATGCATTCATTCATTTCGTGACCCTTTCTTTGATGGTAATTGTAATAATGGTTGTCATTCCACCATTTAGGCTTAAGATAAGGTTCCCATGGTTTTAAATTATCAGGAAGAGTGATGATTTTATGATCAAGGAGATTTTTTAATGCTACCTCGAGTGGTTCTCCAAGAGGAGTGAAATTGTGCTTGGGTCTTGGTACCCAAGGTGTCCTCTCTTTGCTAGATTCTTGGTTAGTCCTTGAATTGGATGAGGGATTAATGATATCCTTAGTAGCTTGAATACTATTAGAAATATTGAAATTAGACTCCTTTGGCTTGGCATTGGTATTTTGACTACTCCATCATTAATCACATCCTTGGTTTTGTTCCAGTATTTCCTCTTCTCCTCGTTATTAGAGTAGTTTGATGATTTGTTATCTTTTTGCAAGGTGATCTTACCTTGTCTCACAAGGACATCCTTCAGATAGAAGCCTCCACCAATTTGTCAAAGGTAGGTTGGGTTTTCATTTGGAGATAAAAGTTCATTTTGGTGTCCAAGGTGTTGATAAAGATATCCATCTTTTCAATCTTAGGAATTTGTCATGGGTATCTAGCAAAGATTATTCTCCACCTCTGGAGGAATGTGATGAAGGGTTCACACTATGTTGTTTCTTATTGAATAGATCAATCATGGTGACTGCATGTTGGATATTGTAGTAGTGTTGTATGAATCACTAGACAAATTGATCAAAATTTTGAATCCCTGGTTCAATCTCAGTGAACCAACTCATAGCTTGGCCACTAAGACTCCTAGGGAAACTTCACACAAGTTATGTATGTTCGTGCATAAATTCCATACCGAGGGCACAAAATTATCGCACATGATCTTGAGGGTCACCATTTCCATCATATTTTCATACTTGGGTATTTCTACCTTGGGAGAGAATTGTGGCATATATAGATTCTGATCAAAGGGAAAAGGACATATAGCTTTGAGTGAATACTTGTTTGTGGATTATTCCTTTTCCTTCTTAAGTTGCATGATTTCTCACCTCATGTCTTACACTTTCTGATTCAGAATAGTGATAGGGGATTATTATTCTTTTTGAACCAACATCCCAACATCAAATTTTGGAGGGAGCTTGACTCCTATAGATACCAAGTGCATGAATTATTTCTCTTTATCCATGTCTATGAGTGCTTGCATAACTCTCTAAAAGATTTTTCCGTGTTGGCATGTTTGAATTTATTCTTCAAGGGATTCTCTTATGTAATAAATCTGCCACCACCCTGGCTCTGATTGTCTTGACTAGATCCCCAATCGTATCTTGACATGTTGGATTGACTTTGATTATCAGTATGGAAAGATTGGTCACCCAGACTTGAAGTACACATAGTTTATTTGAGTGGTATCTTTTGCAAATACTTTTGATGTGATGAAGGTTTAGGAGAAGAGATGTTGACAACTTTTTCCCTTGAATTAGATTTATATTTTTATCATTGACTTCTAGTCTGAACTAGAATGAAAGATAAATGCAACTAGAAATTGAAGTGACTGGGTTAATGGGGTCAATATCAAAGATTACCAAATAATCATTTTCCTTAGGGGTTGGTGAGAGATAATTTGATGAAATATAGATGAGCTAGGTACAAGGTGTCAAGATTCAAGACATGAATGTCTACTAGGTGACACTTGTGACCAAGCTAATTGAGATTGATTTTGGATGAGATAAATCATGAAAAGTAAGACCATTGAATAATCCAGGATGAGAGACAAAGATAGGTCAAGTCACCATGTTTTAGATACATGATTTCTATGATAAGGTATGATAATTGATTCAAGACACACCGATGAAAATTAAGACAACCTACAGAAACCACTGGATGACTGTAAGGATATCAAAGGTCAAAGTCAAATACTAGATTTTTGTGCAGGGTCGTACGAAAATTCCCACCGTGTCAAACAAAAATTCCCATAGAACCATACAATTTTCTTCTTTCAAGTTGTTTTTTCATACGATAATTCTCACTAGACAGGACAACGAGACGGGATATGGATAATTTGACACTTGATTTGTGTAAAATATTTGGACAATTTTGATGTGATAGTTCAATTTTTGAAAATGTCTTATGTTGTTTTGGTATCAATTCATGATTATTCAAACACATCAAACACAAAGGATGGGAAATTGAATACACTTTCTACCCATATAGTCAATTTTCTTGGTGAGAAAACCCTCACTCACTGTACACACCTAATAGCTAATCAGAATACAACCACCACCAACCACGCAATGGGTCTAGTGATGTCGTATTAGTTGAATCTGAACATTAATGGGGGCACAATATTCCAAGCATGTCTAAGGATCATCAAAGTGACCTAAAGGCAAGAATGATTAAGTCTTCCGAGACTTTAATCTCAAGGAAGCATCTTTATTATAGTGAGGTGGAAGGGTTGAATTCTACCTTTTCCTCACTTGGTTCATTCTTGGGAGCGTTTTACCTCAATTGGGAGGCCCTCTAAAGATAATCCATAAAAATAAATGGATAGAAAATAGAAGGTCTAGATTTGTGATTCTACCTCAAAGAGGAGAATAACATAATTTCATATTCCCGTTTGTTTTTCCCAAACGCACCAAACACTCCAAAGTTATCCCAAAAGATTTATTTCCTAATAAAATTCAAATACATCTAGGTTTATGATCTTCCCAAAAGGAAATAGAGCATATTCCCCTAATGCTTAACTTGACTCACAAGAAATCACCTCGTTAAACTACGTGCCTTAATAAATATTGAGAAGCATGATTATATGGTTGATGTGAAGTTAGGCAACCTGCAAACACCACAAGCTTAATAGTCTTAATTAATGTATTCCTCAAAATTTCCTCCAAGTACAAATAGATTAGTAGTTTGCAAAAAGAGTATTTTCAAGTAGTGTCTTGGACAAGAGAATCTTCTATCAAACATCCTGCAAAGATGTGTTAGGATGCAAAACCAGGAAACCAGAATACCAACAAAACCAAATCAGGGGTTATAAACCAAAAATAAATTCAAATGGACCCCTAAAAATGCTCTTTGTTTCATTCTTCCATGTCATCAATTACTAACATTTATCTAATTTTGGCTGAATTGGTCAGTCATCCTAATTGATCCCAATAGTTCCTAAACTGATCCTAATCAATCCTAAAAATTCCTAAATCATATCATATGTTCCTAAATAAGTTCCAATCACTCCTAACCTCTTCCTAATTACCGCAAGATCATTCCAATCTCATTCAATCATTTTCATGTCATTCTAGGGCATTGTCAAAGTTCATCAATGCCTCAACCTTTTCAAATAATTTCATTCCTCTCAAATCAATCCAAGGCATTGTCAAAGTTTATCGACGACTCGTCATCATCATTATCAATTCTAGCGCATTTTCCAAGTTCATCAATGTTGTTCCTAAACTATTTAAAACTATAAAAATCAATTTGAACCATCATCGAGATCATCAAAATCAAGTCAATTTGAAATCAACATCATCAATTCGGTCAACAATCCACTAATTTTTCCCTTAGGGGTAAATAACCCATGTATTATCCCTAGTTTTGGATAAATAAATTGAATTTATTTATCCTCTCTTTCATATTTCTCCATAATTATTTAATCGCCTAAATTGCATCATTTATGGGATTTTCCTAATTCTTAAATTTGGAAGGAATAATGAGTTTTTATAATTTAAAATTATAACTCTTGCACCCTTCCCTTTAATTGTGCTTCCATACCTAAAATCATGCTTCATGATCTCTTCCACCTTTCCCTATACATTTTCCCCTAATTGTGCTTCCTAATTACCTACTAATTTTCCTCCATCCTTCCCTTTCAAGTGCCCTCAATTTTTGCATTTTATTTTGATCCCAATTGTGTACAATCATGTCATAATTATGACAATCTTCCATTTGCACATTCAAGTTTCTAAATTCTTTTAGTCTCCAATTCCTATAAATTGAGATCATTTTTATCAATCAAGTTAACCACCACATTTAGAATCTTCTCTCCATCATAATATCACTTTGCTTTCATTTTTTAAGTGTATTATGTCAATATGAGAGTTGCATCAACACACTTGGAGAAGCAAGAAAGAGCACAATTGTCAAATTGAGGGAGTTTTGTTTTTAATTTGCATTTCTTTGTCTTAATTTATTTTGTGTTTGGATAGGTTTATTATGCATGATTTAGAGTTTTATGGTTCCTCTTGTGTGTGTGTTTTCCTCATTTTCCTATGCTACATTTGGTGAACCCGACGTGAAGACATGTTTAACTAATTGATTTTTATGTTTTTGTGCATTTGTAGGTCCTAGTGAAGACATGCGCACTTGGTTAGGGTTTCTATGTAGTTTGTGGATGTTTATGTGCAATTGGTAGCCAAATTTTCATAGTTGGTCAATAGTTTGGCGCATTTGGTGTTTAGGTTACAAAATCAAGGTTTTAGGGTTTATTTGCTTTATGTGTGTCTTTTTCTTTCAATATAACCATTCTAAAGGCTAAACGAAACCTTGTTCAACTCAATGGACTTAAAATGAATCTTATATTTTGTTTTGGAAGCTTAAAATTAACATCCACATTTGATTTGGGATCTTAAAATGAACTTCACCTAGTTTAGAGTTCAATACAAGGACTAGTTAATCTACTTTCTTTCAATTATGTTAAAGTTCACAATATAGCCTAATTAGGGGTCCTAATTGCTTAAAATATGTCAAATCAAGTTGATTAAGTGGAAAAGGAACTTAAAATGAACATTCACACTTGATTTGGGAGCCTAAAATGAACATTTACCTTGTTGAGGGTTCATTGCCAATCTGCTTAGTTAAGGTGCTTCCTAGTCAATTCAAATCTACATTTAGCTTAATTAGGGATTCGAAATGGATCATAATATTTTAAAATTAAGTTTTTAATTGGTTAATTAACCATAATCATGGCAATAAACATGTTTATAAATTCATATTTTGTCAGTATAAGTACCATAGTAACTTTCTGAGTCATTCTAGCCTCTATTTCAAGTCATGTGCACTTGGTAAGAGTTAATGCAAACTTGATAAGATTTAATGCTCACTGGGTAAGTGATTATGTGCACTTGGTAACAATTTTTTTACACTTGGTCAATACTTATGCAAACTTGGTCATAGGTTATGCACAGTTGGTGAATTTTAGGGTTTTGCTACTCATTCTTGCAATTCTGCATTCATACTTTTATTTTGGGCAATAGGGGATTTCATTGTTACTGATGATCTTTGTAGCACCTTAAAATTTGTGGGATAAAGGATAAATTATAAATTACTAATGTATTTGACACAGGATGCTTGGCGAATACCTTATGTCTTTCAAAACTTTTGTGCTTGTTTAGTAGTTAGCAAACACTTCAATTTGGTATATTAAAAATAACAACTTTGCTTATGTGTTTGAAGTGATTTTAGATTATTTTCCAAAGTTTGAATGAATGTAACCTATCTCCTCACCTTCGTGGATCTTGGGTGAAGAGAAATTCATTCATTCTTTTAGAGGTCCTTCCTCTCGAGTGCTTTAGCATAGCTGGTGAGAGGGAACGACCCAAGTGGGAACAAGGAAAAAACAAACTTTTCAAACCCACTATAATCAAATTCCTCCTTGATATTAAAGTTTTAGAGGCCTAAGATCACTTGTGCCTAGTATTTGTAGGACTATAGGTTTCAATAGTGCTTGCGCTACCACGGTGCCTTCTATGATTCACAAGTTATCTTTGGAATGGATGCCTTGATTAAATACCTTTGTTATAGTGGGCAAATAAAAACCTTCTAATCACTGATGCAGTGGGGAACCCCAAATACATCCCACACTTTCTCAGCTCTTAGTAGAGACAACAGTCCCTAGGGAAGTGATTACCCTTGAGATTCGAAGCTTGGTGTGCCTGAGAAGTGAGTGCATTGTAAGGAGGAGCTTGTGCCTCCTTCTAGGTTGTCTACTCTGAGTAAGTCGGCTAAAATTGTTCAAGTGGGAATTCAATGAATATTGTATTTTAAAGCCTAATTTGTGGTTTGTTTTTGCACCTAAATTAAAATGGTCATCTTTTTTTGAAGTTTTTTGCGTGGGTGAGAATTAATGACATTAAGCAACTCTAATATTTAAAGACATTTTTCTAAAGCATTCCAAAACATTCAAGATTGTTTCAAAACCTTGTCACAAAATTTGTGAAAACATGAACTTGCACTGAGACCTTGTTTCTTGCATTTGAATTATCCTTCCTCCTTTAGCTTGCATTTTCATTTTTCATATCATATCATTCTCCCTTTAGTTATCAAAATCATTTTCATAGTTGCATATTGCCTTCAAAATTGCATATTGCATATATTTTCCTCATTTTGCACCTAGAAACTTTTTAAACTTTGTAAAATCCCACAAAAATCCAAATCTTAGAGCATTTCCTTATGTTATTGAAAAAGATATATTGACTTGGTCCCTTTGTCAATTTATCCTCATTTGTCCCTCTATCATTTGGCAAAATTTCATCTTTGTCATGGTAAATTTGTCTTAGTCCCTTTGTATCCAATTGTCCCTTTGATCCCTTTTCAGTCAAGGTCCTTATTCAATTTCCTAAAGATATACTCTTAGGTTTTCATTTTCCAAAGATTTTTCAAAGTAAAAAATCCCCAAAAACACAGTTGCATAAGTCTTTGCATATCCTAGGTTGCATTCTCATTCCAAAGTCTCTCAAAAATTTAAAAACAAGTGCATTTAGCATATCTCCTTTTGTACTTAGGTGAATTTATTCATCATGCCAATTGTAACAAGATCTCAAAGGCAAGGTTCTTATCAATCCATGTACATTTCAAATGAGACACAAGCACCTTTTGATCCAGGACAAGGTATAGCTTTGCAACAATGAGGTTTTGACCCAAATATCATGTACACTTCACAATAACCTCTTAAACCAAGAAAAATGGAATTAACACAATCAAACAATAAATTACATCAAGCCCACTCATACTTGATCCAAATATTGTAAGAAAAATTGGATAAATAAATTAAAAAAACTTGGAAGAGAGGGTAGAAAATATGGCCAAACTCCCTAGACGTCCAAATGATTGTTTTGATGAAATTGACATACAATCTCTTATTAACAAATCTAAAATACCAAAAATTATATCACAACTGAATGAGGCAAACAAAATATTCAACCAAATCCAATTCACTCATGTGGAAGAGAAAATAATTTCAACCAAGCTCCAGATTGTGCTCAATTTAATCAAGTTTTAAATCAGTCTCCATGTGATCAAATTTCAAATCAATCATTCAATCAAGTTCCAATTCAAACCTTTCAACCAGAGCATGGTATAATTAAATTAGGGCCACCACCTAATTATGAACCAATATTCATTCCAATGCAACCAAGTGTGCCTCAAGAAATCACACAACCTATTATGCCAATCATGCAATCAAGTCAATCATTACCAAGGTCACAAACATTTTTTTCTTCAAGAACATCACATGTCAATGAATTTCTTTTTGAATCCTCAAATTCACCAAAGTTTTCTCATACAAAGACAACTTCAAACATGAACTTTTTTTTACACAAATCATGCATAATCAATGAGAAACCTTTTGTGGAACATGTGCAACCCAATAAATATGTACAACATGTAACTATTGATGTGGTATCACCAACTAGACCAATCAAGCAACAAAAGTTCAAATCTAAAGTTTCACATAATTAGCTTCAAAAATTGGATCTTATAAATAAAGAGGATGAAACAAATAATTCACCCATGTTGATGGAACAAGGAAGAAAGTGCTCTACAACTTGGCGTGCTGAACATCTAAACCCTAGATTTCTTTGTGTTGTACGACCCTACCGTCCCATGGGACTAGGATTTATTGTCATTAATGGCATTCAGTTTGTTTGGGGAATTAAAAGATACTTTTCCTCCAGTTTTTAATGCCTCTATGAGCAATGTTTACTCCCATTCCTCCCGTAGTGTTTTTAATATTATTATTGATCCTCATGCAAATTCTCCGCCCACACTGGTAGAAACAGGAAACAATATACAATGAGCAGGCGATGTAGAGAAACAATCCTCCAAACCCAGAGCAAAATCCTTCAAACAAGTAGTTCAAGAATTAGTGCAAACTGTTGGAAGGAGCCACATTTCTCTCAAATGAATCCCGAGACACTCTCATCGGTGAAGGAGATGGAGGCATAGTTCTTGGACCTCACAAGCTGATTATTAAACTAAATCTTCAAATGGATGTTGCTATTGAACTTGAGATATCTAGGCCTAGAGATTGTTCTATCTTTTTTGCTACTTTAGACGTTTCCAAAATCCCCTTCAGAAAATTTCTCAATGATTGGTTTCAAAATGCCTGGGAGTAGAAAAAGGGTTTCCACTCCTCATACTGTAGAATTTTTTAGAGAGGTCTGTTCATTTTTTTTGTGACCCCAAGTCGTAGAGCGCCATAGTTGATAAGAAATTTTGGAGAGTTGGTCCCTGTGAGTTTCGTACCATCCCCTAGTCACTTGAGGCTTCCAAAGATGAAGTTTTGGCTCTTTCTAGCCCTAGGTGGTTGATCATCGGCAACCTCCCACCCTATCTGCTAATTCTCCTTCCACTCGCTCTAGAACCAGTGGGTAAAGTACTGAGAATTGATCAGTCCAATGTGCTCATTCCAAACACAGACATTAGAGTCCTTGTATCTGTCAAACCTGGTGTTGATCTTCTAGAAACCCTAAAATTTAACCATGGTTCTTCTCCAGTATGTTATCTTGTTACCTTCCTAGGTGGAGTAAATGGTTGTTTCATATGTAGAAAAGAGGGACATAAAAAATAGGAATGCCCTATTTAAAAAAAAGAGAGAATTATCGCTGGCCCAAAATTGTTCCTAACCCTAAATACATTTATAAGGAATCTCCTCCTGAGATTTCAACAGTAAATAGTCCTATCTTTGCCACTAGTCCAACCCCTCAAGTGCATATCTCTCCTCCCCCTGCTTGGATGCAAGACTCTACAAGTCTCAACGCTACCTTGGATAAGCTGAAAGGCCACTTTGAAGAACACCACATGCCTCCACAGATGAAATCTGATATCCCTAAACCCCTTGAAGAGCTCCCCGACATTGATTCCATATATTTTGGATTGAGCGACAAAAACCCTAAGCTAAAACATAGATTAAAGAATGCCTAGCAATTAGTCATTGACAAGATCAAAGACAAAGCTAGAAAGAATAGGGTGTATTTACAACAAAATTGGAAGGTCTACTATATCCTTCCCTAGGGTTAAGGTTCTTCCTCCACCCTAGATGCATCCCTTGCTCTTTCTTTAGACAAGGTAGGAAATCCTTGTGATTTTTTTGTACCCTCTTCCCCCCTAGTTGAGACCTTAAATCCTGATCAAGATGATGAATTAGGAGGGATCCCCTCACCCTCTAGTGAAGTTATCGAAGATAAAATAAATGAGTTCTCTATAATTGTTATCCTTGCACCCCTCCCCTTCCACCTCCACCTGATTAGTGGGTTTATGTACCTAGGGTGGTGAGGAGTGAGGAGAATTCTATCCTGCCTATAGGAAGAGAAGAGGTGGACCCTATACAGAGGAAGGATCTTGAACTTGAGGAAGGAGGGATAGATAGAGCTCAGGAGGATCCCCTATGTAATAATAAGGATGACTCGTTTGTATTCTCTACTGATACTTGCAAGGAGAATAAGAAGGGAAAGATTCCTATGAAGAAAGGATCTTCTGAGATTAGAGATGGTATCATTGTAAAAAAAGAAAAGAGGTAGACCTCCTCTCACCAATGGGAACCCTAAATTGACTAAGACCCCAAGAATTGACATTCCTAAATGTTTCAAAGGATTTAGGAAACCCATGGATACTGATAGTTAGGAATTTATCATGATAATCAATTGTACATCATGGAATGTTAGAGGGCTTGAGGCATCTAACAACAAATACTTGGTTAAGAGAATTCTTAATATGCACAAAAAATTGGACAATCACATGCTAAAAGAGGTAAAGGCAATAGGATTTGAGCTGGATACTGGACTCAAATGCATCTGTAAAGATGCAAATGCATTCTCAACTAAACATCTCAGAGGAAAGGGTGGGACCTCCATTCTGGTGGGCCCTAATTGGGAGAAAGTTGTCTAGGAATGGGGGATCATGCCCTATAATAGGGAAGTTTGGATCAGATTTAAGACAGATGACACAAAATTTGGTGTGTGTTCTATTTATGCCCCCGATGATCACAGTGACAGAATCAAATTATGGAGATGGATGTCATACTTGTGTAAAATTCCCTAGATTCTAGTTGGAGACTTCAATATAATTGAGAGGGCCCAATTTAAGGTGGGGGCTTAGATTTGAATGGAAAGGCAATGAACCTCTTTATTGGAATAGGATGATCAAAAAATTGAGCCTTCTTGATCCCTTGGCAAACAAGAAAGTGGATTCAGAATGGTGATAGGAGGATATACTCTAGATTATAAATATTCTACCTCAATAGACATCTCTCTAGTTGTTGCCCCTCCTGAGGATAATTGTGTGAAAGTCTTCCCCTTCACACTCTCTAATCATCATCCTATATTCACCTCTATTTAGCTTATCAAGGATCAGGGATCTTAGGATGTTAAGAAATAAGGGTATGCCCTAAATACCTCCCTCATTAAGGATGATGATGTGCAGGAAGCTATCAAAATCATATCCTGGTATAATGAGAAAGTTTCTCAACATGACTCTTGATAAGCCCCTGGGGCAGTTTGTAGCCCTTTAGGGCATTTTGGACCTACCTGGACGTTTTTCTCTCTATAGGGAGCGTACGGGGGTCTTTTTCTGACTTCCATATACCGTCGGAAAGCTCTTTCCGAGCACTTTCCGATGGTGGGGGTTAGAGGTTTTGGTTCCACCGTTTCAACAGTTTTTTTTTGCTGTTGAAGTCCGATATTCTTTTTTGCCTTCCGGGAGCCATATCTGGCTCATCCGGACTCCTTTCTCGGCAAACAAGATATCGTCGGAAAGCTGGTTCTGTGTACTTTTCAGTGGTTGTGGTTATTCTTCCAGATTCTGCTCCAGGTTTCTACACCTCCGAGATATGCAGTTTATGCCCTCTGGTGGTGTGCTTGGTTCTTCAGGTCCGGGGATCTCTTCCTCTGAGTTCATTGTGCACTCTA
>MU226370.1:493078-503517 GCA_018584345.1 Thuja plicata | reverse complement strand
GTGGGGGTTCCAGCAGTATCTTCTGACAGAGTTTTCAGACATGCTTCGGAGATGCATCTTGCTCTATTCTTTCTGCTTTATGTTTTGGGTACCTGATCAGGCCTTGTTGCCGGGACCCTTCTTTCCTGCTTTCTGCAGTTGTTTAGCAGTTTTTGCTTCTCCCTAAGTTACACTTAAGGGGGGGTGTTAGAGTAATTTAGCAATTGCTCTTTAGTGCTTAAGTTTCACTTAGGCAGTTTCAGTTAGTCTTAGGAAAGTTTCTATTTCCTAGCAGCTGCCCGTTTAGGGTTTCGACATCCTTTATAAGGATTGTCTTCTTTGTATTTCAAGAAGGAGTTTTGTAATCATTTTATATTGTTGAATATAGAAGATAATTTCTGTCAACATGTGTTTGCATTCTCTGGCCTATCGGCCGCCATAGCTTCGGATCCTTCTCTCTTCTGTCTGTTTCATTCTGTGTAATAGTCTTTGCATGCAGGTGATCTTGGTTGCATTGCGTATCAGCAATTTCAACAACTCTGACATTGCTAGATGGACCCAAACTACAGTCTCCTATGAAAATATGCTCAAAGTAGTAGGAAAGAAGAAGGCAAAGGAATCTAGACGAAGAGAGTACAAAATAGTTGAATCCCTTAAAGAAGTTGAGGCCCAGATGTAGGGATCCCCTTCAAAACCTTATCTGCTCAACAATTTGGTACTCTATAGAGATTCACTTAGGAAATTGAAATTGGCTAGAAAAAGGGGTGCAAGAGTTAGAGCCTGAATTAATTGGATTAATTTGGGAGACAGAGGTTCCAAATTATTTTTTCACACTTTAAAGAAAAAAGAGGCTAGAGATAAATTTTCTTGTATTAGATATCAGGATAAGGTCATAACCTCTCAGAATGAGATTGTTAATACTTTCTCCAAATTTTATAAAGAGTTGTTTACTTCAAAAAATTATGGCCCCACCACGGAAACTGCTAGATGCAAGATCAAAGGTATCCCTAAGAAGGTAGCTGAGGAAGATGCAACATTGTTAAACAAAGAGCTATTAGTGGAGGAGATCCAAAATTCCATCCAGAAAATGGCCAATGACAAAGCTCCAGGTCCAGATGGTTTGCCTATTGAGTTCTATAAGGCTAACATTGATTGGATTGGTCATAATCTTCTCAAGGTTTTCAATGAAGCTATAGAATCAGGCACTCTTGGTCCAGTTCACTCTTGGTCCAGTTTTGAATGCAAGCCTCATTAAGATAATACCTAAGGATGGAGACATGCTTATGATTAAAAATTAGAGACCTATTACCCTACTCAATGGTGTATATAAGATCCTAGCCAAAACATTGGCAATGAGGATTGAAAACCTTCTTCCCAAGGTTGTCAGTAATACCCAGACTAGGTTTGTGAAGGGGAGATTTATCCTTGAGAACCTTATAACATGCTGGGAAGCGTTGGAGTGGGCTAAGGTGTCTGGTCAACATAGTTCCATGCTCCTCATTGATTATGAGATTATGACCAAATCAAATGAGATTTTATCCTTTTGATGCTGGAAGATTTAGGTTTCCCTCCTTTCTTTTGCAGAATGGTGTTTATCCTCCTTTTTGGTACCATGGAAGCAATAGAAGTTAATGTAGTTAGATCTAACTTTTTTGGGCTTTCTAGATCCATCAGACAAGAGTGTCTCCTTGGCCCCTCCTTGTTTGTCATTGTTTTTTACTCCCTCCACTACCTCATTAGAGATGATTCCCTCTCCCCAAGAGTTAAAATTATCCTCCTCCCCAATGATATGGAAGTCTCTAACATCCAATTAGCTGATGACACCTCCATTATCTTGCACCTTGATGAATCTAATATAGGCAACCTCATGACAAAACTGAACATATTCTGCCTAGCTTCAAGCATCAAAGTTTCTTTACCCAAATCTATTATGTTAGGTTGGGATCACAACCCTCCTACTTGGTGGAATAAGTATGAATTTATGTGAGGAGGACCGGAGCATGTGGTTAGATACTAGGGGATCCCTTTTGCTATCAATCCCAATATCAATCAAATGTGGGGATGGATTGAAGAGAAAATTAGCAAAAAGCTTAGCAAATGGGACAACAAACTCCTCTCATTCCCTGGGAGGTTTCAAGTGTGTTAGAAGATTTTTCCTCCTATCTGATTTACTTCTCTTCTATGTGGCTTTTTAATCAACAATAGTTCAGTAATATCCAAAATTTTATCAGAAATTTATTTGGTCTAATGGCAGGGGTAATAAAAGGATGCATGTAGTGTCTTGGGACTGGTGTACTAGAGATAGATCTTGGGGGGGGGGGGAGTTTGAGCCTCAAGGATCTCAGGGTGCAAAGTATTTCTCTAGTTGTTAAGTGGATAGCAAAGGCAGTACATGGGGAAGAGCCTTGGAAAGTGTTGGTGAGGAATAATTTGTATTTGGCTCACCTTAGTAAACCTAAAGGGTGGCAGAAGATTTGCTTCACTAATATCCTCACAATTGAGGCTAGTGTTTCTATGTAGGGTTCTAATGTTTTCAAAAGTATTTGGAAAGCTTGGAAGTATGTTAGAAATATTCTAGGTAATAATGGACCAACTTAAAAGAATGGTAGAATATGTGGCCTCAAATCCATTTGGTGGAATCAGAAACATGGCAATAAACCCTTGGCTCTCTTACAGGGGTGTTCAACTAGAAAATGGGAAGAGAAAGGTCTTGCTACCTTTAAATATATTATATAGTAGGGAGAGCTTTCCGAATGGGAAAAAATTGAATCATAGTTCAGTATCCCCATATCCCAATGGAGAACCTTTTATGTACTATTTGTTGCCCTTGAAACAGTTAGATCTTTCAATGACTATTTCTCTATTACCTACTATAACTTCCAGCTCCTTTGGCCTGATAATACTCCCCTCCACCTTGGTAAATCTAGATATATATAATGGATCCCAACGACAAACTCTAATATTTTCTCCCATATTGACCTCAAATGGGGTCTCAAGGTACATGACTATGAATGGACCAAAATCTTCAAACTACTTTGAAGCAGACCCTTGGAGCCAAAAATAACCTATTTTTTGTGGAAACTCTTTCTTCATAAACTTCCATTTAGGAATCATGGGGGGAGCCCAAGCCTTGTTTGGTCTGTAAAAACAAGAGTATGTGTCTCATGTCTATTTTGAGTATCTTTTTGCCTCTGAAATTTGGAACATGTTTGGTCTTTCCTATAATACCCATTTTAATTCCTTGAACATTATCTCTGGTTCCATTAATAGTAGCAAATTTTTAACACCTTCTAGTCTATTTTATCTTTTGTTATTTTATGGAACATCTGGAAGGTTCAAAATAATGATGTGCTTGTAGGAAAGGAGAGGAACCTTGTAGAGTCTAGTAGAAGACTCATCTTTCTTGATATTGCTCTGTAGTTCACAATGGTAATTAAGATGAAGGAGAGTAAGTTCCTTTAGATTCTAAGAGAAGGAACAACTACCATAGAGAAAATTGATATTTCACATGGATATACCACCATGAAGAACAAGGAGGAGTTTGAAGCTATCCTTGATGAGTTCGTTCAACGGCTGAAACAGTTAGGACAGAGGAAGGAGAACATGGAGCCAATAGAACATGTAGCAGACCTCAAAGGTAGAGCTCATGAGATCATTGGTTATAATTCTGTCTCTCTAGACTCTAATGATGCAGAAGAGGAGGATGAGGCACATTCTCCTTAGTTTCAATAACAACAACATTTTTTTGATATATATGATGGTTATACAATGTAATATTGATTAGTCCTTATCTTAGTAGTAATAAGACTCTTGTGATACTTTGAAAACTCATTACCGGTGATGTTGTAAGATATGTTTATATTTTATATACAATAGAAAAAATAATTCACCCATGTCTACCAATGGCTCATCCCAAAATAATCACATGGATTACAATACCCATTTCCCCTCAATACATTGACCTTTAAAAAAAATTCTTTTTTCCCTCCATTCCTTCATCCCCACAAGCCTCGCAAGAGCAATTTCCTTCATATCCATCAAGTGACTCTTCCAATGATTAAACCCCCCAAGGGATATTTATAGAAGAAATTTAAGCTAATCCAAGTCCTTTCCATGCTTTCAAAATGCTAGAGCCAATGCCACCATGTCCTCCATCTTCAAGAAAGTCCATTCAAGTGAGTCCCATTCAAAATCATTCCCCCTCATGCCAAAACATTGATCCCTTTCCAAAATACCCCATACATATTCAAATTCATTCCCTATTTCAAGAGGATGATCCAAAGCACAAAGAAATATTTCCTAAAGTAAACCAAGACCAAGATCCCAACAATGACTAATCCCCTCCAACTATTGACCAAGATCTCATTTCCCTTGAACCTCATAATTATCCTGCTATCCTTATTTCTTTTATCCAAGATGATTACACTATCCTTATCCCTCCTATCCAAAATGATCCTCTTCCATCTCAAGACCCAAATGTCCTTTGAAGTCCCATTGACCTTCCACTTCTTAAGCAAGATCATGACCTCCCTTCCATTTCTTCCCAAGATCCCTTTCCAATTAAAAATAAAGGTGTCCTATCACCTTCATGTACACCAAAATATCCTATTATACCTCTAGATCCTCTAAAAGATCCACCATCCCTTCATTTCCTTGTCCTATTCCTCCAAATCCCCCACAAGATCGTATCCTGCCAAATGATCATGTCACTCCTCTTGATGCACCTCATGATCCTTACATATCTATGCAATTTGTTCATGAACCCCATACAACCAAAATGGGTTCCTCCACTTCCATCCAATTCAGTTCACTTCATGATTCCATTAGTCCTTCCATATCATGTCCACCTCAAAATAATGGACTCGGGTCTATCATAAATTATCCCACTTCTCAAATAAGGCATTATCAAGTCAAAGGGTTCAACCTCCATCAACAAAATATATTAGAACCCTCCAATGTCCAAGAAAATTCTAATGGTCATGGCCTCAATAAAAAAGCTCAATCTTAAGGCATTGGTATTCCTTCCAAATCCAAATCCTACAGAGCCAGAATTACAAAAGTTCCAACCTTGTTTTTGGTTGAACTTGTTAGTTTCCCAAATCACTTGGGTTTCCTAGCATTGGATCGAAAATTCCATAGGAAATCAAATATGTTGATTTGAGCACCAACATGTTCATTGCCAATCTTCTTAGTTAAGGGGCTTCCTAGTCAATTCAAATCTACATATAGCTTAATTAGGGGTTCAAAATGGATCATAATATTTTCAAATGAAGTTTTTAAATGGTTAATTAACCATAAGAATGGAAATAAACATGCTAATAAATTCATATTTTTTCAGTATAAGTGCCTTAGTAACTTTCTAAGTCATTCTAGCCTCTATTTCAGGTCATGCCCACTTGGTAAAAGTTCATGCGAACTTGGTCAAATTTAATGCACACTTGGTAAGTGATTATGCACACTTGGTCAATACTTATGCCAACTTGGTCATAGGTTATGCACAATTGGTGAATTTTAGGGTTTTGTTGCTCATTCTTGCATTTTTGCATTCATACTTCTATTTTGGGGTCTAGAATAGGGGGTTTCATTGTTACTGATGATCTTTGCAGCACCTTATAAATTGTGGGATGAAGGATACATGATAAATTACTAATGTGTTTGACACGGGATTCTTGACAAATACCTTATGTCTTTCAAAACTTTTGTGCTTGTTTAATAGTTAGCAAACACTTCAATTTGGTGCATTAAAAATAACAACTTTGCTTATGTGTTTGAAGTACTTTTAGATTATTTTCTTAAGGTCGAATGAATGTATCCTTTCTCCTCACCTTCACGGATCTTGGGTAAAGTGAAATTCATTCAGTCTTTTAAAGGTCCTTCCTCTCGAGTGCTTTAGCATGTGAGAGGGAACAACCCAAGCGAGAACAAGGAAAAACTAGCCTCTTCCAGCCCACTATAATCAAATTCCTCCCTGATATTAAAGTTTTAGAGGCCTAAGATCACTTGTGCCTAGTATTTGTAGGAATATAGGTCTCAATAGTGCTTGCGCTACCATGGTGCCTTGTATGATTCACAAGTTATCTTTGGAATGGTTGCCTTGATTAAATACCTTTGTTGTAGTGGGCAAATAAAACCCTTCTATTCACTAATGCAGGGGGAAACCCCAAAGACATCCCAAAATTTTGCAGCTCTTAGTAGAGACAACAGTCCCTTGGGATTCAAAGCTTGGTGTGCCTGAGAAGTGAGTGCACTGTAAGGAGGAGCACATGCCTCCTTCTAGGTTGTCTACTCCGAGTAAGCTAGTTGAACTCGTTCAAGTGGGAATTAAATGAATATTATATTTTCAAGCCTAAGTTGTGGTTTGTCTTTGCACCTAAAGTAAAATAGTCATATTTGTTTGAAGTGTTTTGCGTGGGTGAGAATGAATGGCATTAAGAAACTCTATTATTTAAAGACATTTTCCTAATGCATTCCAAAACAATCAAGATTGTTTTAAAACCTCGTCACTAACTTTGTCAAAACATGAACTTGCATTGAGATCTTGTTGCTTGCATTTGAATTATCCTTCCTCCTTTAGCTTGCATTTTTATTTTCCATATCATATCATTCTCCCTTTCATTATCAAAATCATTTTCATAGTTTCATATTGCCTTCAAAATTACATATTGCATATCTTTTCCTCATTTTGCACTTAGAAACATTATAAACTTTGCAAAATCCCACAATCCAAATCCTAGAGCCTTTCCTTATGTTATTAAAAATGGTAAATTTGTCTTAGTCCCTTTTTATCCAATTGTCCCTTTGATCCCTTTTAAGTAAAGGTCCTTATTCAATTTCCGAAGTCTATACTCTTAGGTTTGCATTTTTCAAAGTTAAAAATCCCAAAAAATATAGTTTCATAAGTCTTTGCATATCCTAGGTTGCATTCTCATTCCAAAGTCTCTCAAGAATTTTAAAACAAGTGCATTTAGCATATCTCCTTTCATACTTATGTAAATTTAGTCATCATGCCAATTGTAACAAGATCTCAAAGGTGAGGTTCTTATCAATCCATGTACATTTCAAATGAGACACAAGCATCGTTTGATCCAAGACAAGGTATACCTTTGCAACAACAAGGTTTTGACCCAAATATCATGTACACTTCGCAATAACCTCTTAAACCAAGACAAATGGAATTAACACAATCAAACAATCAATTAAATCAAGCCCACTCATACTTTATCAAAAGATTGTAGGAAAAATTGGATAAAGAAAAAAAACTTGGAAGAGAGGGTAGAAAATATGGCCAAACTCCCTAGATGTCCAAATGATTGTTTTGATGAAATTTACATACAATCTCTTATTAACAAATCCAAAATACCAAAAACTATTTCACAACTGAATGAGGAAAAAAAATATTAAACCAAATCCAATTCACTCATGCACAAGAGAGAAAATTTCAACCAAGTCCCAGATCGTGCTCAATTTAATCAAATTTCAAATCAGTCTCCATGTGATCAAATTTCAAATCAATCAGTCAATCAAGCTCCAAATCAAACCTTTCAACCAAAGCATGGTATAATTAAATTGGGGCCACCACCTAATTATGAACCAATATTCATTGCAATGCAACCGAGTGTGCCTTAAGAAATCACACAACCTATTGTGCTACTAATGCAATCAAGTCAATCAATACCGAGGTCACAAACATTTTTTCTTCAAGAGCATCACATGTCAATGAATTTGTTTATGAATCCTCAAATTCACCAAAGTTTTCTCAAACAAAGACAACTTCAAACATGGAACCTTTTTGACATCAATCATGCATAATCAATGAGAAACCTGTTGTGGAATATTTGCAACCCAAAAAATCTGCACAACATGTAAATATTGATGTGGTATCACCAACAAGACCAATCAAGAAACAAAAGTTCAAATCTAAATTTTCATAGAATTTGCTTCAAAAAGTGGATCCTATAAATGAAGAGGATGAAACAAATAATTCACCCATGTCTACCAATGGCTCATCCCAAAATAATCACATGGATTACAATATCTATTTCCCCTCAAAATAATGACCTTCAAAAAACATTCATTTTCCCTCCACTTCTTCATCCCCACAAGCCTCACAAGAGCAATTTCCTTCATATCTATAGAATAAATTTAAGCTAATCCAAGTCCTTTCCATGCTTTCAAAATTCTAGAGCCAATGCCACCATTTCCTCCATCTTCAAGAAAGCCCATTCAAGAGAGTCTCATACAAAGTCGTTCTCCTTCATGCCAAAACATTGATCCTTTTCCAAAATAACCCATACATATTCAAAGTCATTCCTCGTTTCAAGAGAATGATCCAAAGCAAAAAGAAACATGTCCTGAAGTAAATCAAGACCAAGATCCCAACAATTACTAATCCCCTCCAACTATTGACCAAGATCTCATTTCCCTTGAACCTCATAATTACCCCGCTATCCTTATTTCCTCTATCCAAGATGATTACACTATCCTTATCCGTCCTATCCAAAATTATCCTCTTCCATCTCAAGACTGAAATGTCCTTTGAATTCTCATTGACCTTCCACTTCCTTAGCAAGATCATGACCTCCCTTCCATTTCTTCCCAAGATCCCTTTCCAATTAAAAACAAAGGTGTCCTTTCGCCTCCATGTACACCAAAAGATCCCATTATCCCTCTAGATCCTCTAAAAGATCCCCCATCCCTTCATTTCCTTGTCCTATTTCTCGAGATCCCCTACAAGATCCTATCCTGCCAAATGATTATGCCACTCCTCTTGATGCACCTCATGATCCTTACATATCTATGCAAGTTGTTCATGAACCTCATACAACTGAAACGGGTTCCTCCACTTCCATCCAATTCAGTTCACTTCATGATTCCATTAGTCCTTCCATATCATTTCCACCTCAAAATAATGGACTTAGGTCTATCATAAATTATCCCATTTCTCAAAGAAGGCATTGTAACTTGTCAAAGGGTTAAACCTCCATAAAAACAAATATTAGAACCCTCTCATGTCCAAGAAAAGTCTAATGGTCATGGCCTCAATAAAAAATCTCATTCTTAAGGCGTTGGTAATCCTTCCAAATCCAAATCCAAACATATACCCCCCCCTTCATCCCTTCCATACATCTTGGGTCTGTATATTCCTTTGTCCACTAGTTATCAATCTACTTACCCTTTTCCCAAATGCAATTCAACAAAGGCACACATCTTTGAGAGCCTTCCATGCATCCAAAAGCCTCCATACAATTCCTATCGATCCATGAATCTCATTCCCTTTCCAAGCAATCTGGATGCCAAACATAAAGTCCATAAGTCAAGTAATCCACATGCTATCAAGGATCAACATGTACAAAAAAATAAAAACATGATCCAAAATTTTTTTTTTTTTCCAAAAGGCCACAAAGGCCCGTGAATCAAAAAATACATTCAATTGCTAGAATTCGAAGAATTCTATCACCAAGATCCACTGCAGCAAAAACATGTCACAAAATCAAATAATGGAGATAGAACAAAGAATGTTCTGAAAGATGAAATATTCATTCAGAGAGGGAATAATAATTACAAAGAGATCAATCCTTATAAAGGAGACCAAAAAACCCTAAAAGGGAGAAACCTAGGCTACATCACAATAATTAATAAAAGAATTAATTATTATATGCCCAATTTAGCTTAAGTGAACTAGAGAGAAAAAAGTCACTTAATAATTGTATCATCTTAAAATGGAAGCACTTCCATGTTAAGAGAATTTATCCCTCCTTAGGGGATGTATTTGACCCCCATTACATCAGCCCCCCATTTCTGCATCATCTCCCCTTGATCTGCTCCTCCTTATACCACTTTCGGGACTGATTTCTGCACTCTGGGTTGCAGGACTCTATTTTTGGGATGCAGGGATAGGGTCGACCTTCTGGCCCTAGGACAGGGTCGACCTTAGCCCTGTCCTAGGACACAGTCAACCTTGGCCCTGTCCTAGGATAGGGCCAACCTTGACCCTGTCCCAGGGTCCCAAACCTAGAATCCCACAGTTTCCCGGATGTTGGTCTTTGCAAAAAGTTCTCTCCTGCTTCCGGGTCGGCTGTTTCGGGTTCTGAATTAGTTGATTCCTAAATTATATTTAATATAGGTCCTCTCCTAGAGGTAAAGGCTTAAATGATGATTTAATTATCCTATGTAGGCCTCCTTAGGAGATTGTACCCTAATTCCATATAAAAGGAAGCCTTGTCTCTCATTTTTCTCTAAGCATGAAAAAACTATCAACTAAGTGATAAGAGGTGATCATTGTTCAAACATCCATTGTTCTACATGTTCTCAAGCTCTCAAGGTGTTCAATTCATCCTCTCAAGCATTCAAAGTTCTCCATTGAAGATCAAGGATTCAAGCTTTCAAGCCTTTGAAGGGATTTGGTTCAAGCATTCAAGATTTATCATTCAAGCCCTAGATCTAGCCATCATGATGGTGTG
>MU226370.1:436235-490598 GCA_018584345.1 Thuja plicata | reverse complement strand
CCCTTTGGGGTTGATCAAAATTGGATCTCCTATTTGTGTACTTGAGGGTGAAGGAAAGGAGCATCTTATCTTCCCTTAATCATAATCAACACAAATAAAAATTAACAATTCAAACCCTCTTAAACCATAATTCTCTCCTTTACATTTTGGTAACATATCATCAACACACATCTCACATCTATTTTTTTTTAATTTTTATGTTACAATAATTAAATCAATAATGATTTAATTAATAAGTGAAATACCTTTTTATTCTAATACCCCCCTTTAAGATAAACTTAGGGAGAAGCTAAAACCTAGAAACAACTACTGAAAGTAGAAAATGGGTCCCGACAACATGGTCTAATCAAGTACCCAAGTACAAAAATCTTTGTAAAGAGGAGAAAAGGAGAAAATAAAATGGGAAAATCCCCTCTCCGAAAAGAGATGAATCCTAGTGAAGGACTGAAGAAGCCTCCAAACGAGAGAATGTTCCACAAAATAGGAACAAAGGATGAACATGAAGAACACCACTGAAGCATGAAGTTGCAAACACTGTCGAAGAATAACTATTGGAACCTCCATTGTAATAGAACATGATCGGGTAGAGAAGACTTTATATGCACGAGTGCCCTCAAATGACACTACTCGAATCAGGATAAAAAACAAAGGCAAACATTGGAACTCAAAGATACAGATGGAAAAAAACAACAAAGTCCGAAGAGATGATCAAAAGGTAGAAGGATGCCTCCAAAACATGAAAGAAAGAGTGTCCATATGGTAAATGATCCATCTCACTGAAATGCATGGGTACCCAACCACTGTGTCCTCCTAGTACATAGGAAAAAATACTAAATACACAACTCACTCCATCGAACCAAGGAAGCATTAGAACCAACAAGAGATACCCCCATAATGCTGAGTAGGGAGAGGCATGACAGGTACACTAAATGAGACTGCAAAGAGTAACTACATGTTGAAGAAAGTATAAACACATATAAAGGATGGTGTCGAGGATGATCAATCTCTGGACACACATAATGAGGCTAATATCATGGAAGGAACACTCACTTGACAAAGGTAGATCAAACCCCCATGACACTTTATTATGTAGTATGAGTACAAACATGCACAAAATGTGTAAGATCCCAAACATGCAATGATGACACTTTATCTCAGTGTATTTGCAAAAAAGAAATGCTACATAAATATATCTCTACAATGCTCATGAATGACAAAACACTGTAAAAACATAAGTAACAACTATAAAGGAGTCATCCCATACAAGGAAAATGATCCCAGGACCTGAAACATCCAAGATATTCACCGGATTGAAAACAAGAATAAACCATAATAAAATATACATGGAGCAGATTTTGGAGATGATACCCATACAAGAAGAAAAAGAATGGAACCAAATTTCCAATGACATGAAGAAGTAAAAAATAGAGTCTAGAGGAGCAAGATATGTCTGCCTAAGTGCAAAAAGGAACCCTAACTTTGACTAGCAAAAAAATCTACAAGATAGAAAAATCAGAAAACCAAACCTGGAAAATTAGATCGGGTTCAAAACTAGCTTTCCAACAATATCTCGTTTGGCAAAAATGCCCCTATTTTCTCAAGTTATGAGCAAAAAACCGAAGAGGCCTTTAGAACAAGAAGAACTCCAAGTGATCTCTGTTAAATCTGGCGGAGCTCCACTAAATTTGGTGATGCCGCTAAATTTGGCAAGAGTGCCAAAATCTTGGCCAAAATTGGTAGAGGTACCAACAAAATAAATAAATAATTTTTTTTTCACCACCTCAAAAAATGTGCCTAGAAAAGGGTTGTACAACAATAAACTTTTCCCCTCAAAATGCAATTGTGTCCAAATTGGATGTGCTATAAATGGAATTAGGGGTTTTTGGGCCTTTTGAGCACAATCGTGAGGTCGATTTGTGCCCAAAGTGCTCCAAAAAATACTCCCCCCAGATTCACACAAAAAACTCTAAAAAATTGAAACCCTCAGCACTCCAAAAAATCTTCAAAAAACTCAAGAACGAGCTACAACAACAAGGCTCTGATACCATGTTAGAATTCAAAGAATTCTATCACCAAGATCCACTGCAGCAAAAACCTGTCACAAAAGAAAAGAATGGAGACACAACATAGAATATTCTAAAAGATTAAATATTTATTCAGAGAGGGAATAATAATTACAAAGAGATCAATCCTTATAAAGGAGATCCAAAAGCCCTGAAAGGGAGAAACCTAGGTTGCATCACAATAATTAATAAAAGAATTAATTATTAAATGTCCAATTTAGCTTAAGTGAGCTAGAGAGAAAAGGTGAATTAATAATTTAATTAATATGTGAAATACCTTTTTACTAACATTAATAGCTTGGAAGAGATCCAAAGATGTATAAGAAGGAAGCACCCAAGTTCTCTAAAGAAAATTTCTCTACATGGGTAAACAGGATAAAGCTGCATTTGTCTGGCATTGGAGAGAAAGCATTAGATTATCTTACAACCAAGTTTGTTCAACCATCTGTAACCCTAACTCCTCAAGAAATAAGAAGAAAATTATAACACAACTTTGTTATGATAGAAATTGTAAGTGCTTTGAGTGATGTTGAGTTTGTGGATATCAAAGACATGGATAATGCAAAAGATATGTGGGATAAACTGGCAACAGTTCATGGTGGTGATGCTTGTGTTTAGAAAGCTAAAGTAGACAGTCTAAGAGGAAAGTATGATGAAATGAATATGTAGGAAGGAGAAAATATTGGTCAATACAATAAAAGGATAAATCAAGTTTTCTCTGCTGTCAAAGGAGTTGGTGGTCAACTTGATGATAATTATGTGGTAAGCAAAATCTCGAGCAACCTTCTGCCACAATATGCTATTAGAGTCTCTGGTATACAAGAACTAAGATCTATTAGTCCTACGAATATTACTCTAGATTCTTTAATTGGAAAACTTACTACTTTTGAGTTGAGTAATTTTAATAACAGTATGCCTAAAGTAGAGTCTACTTTCAAAGCTTCCCTAACCATTGGTACAACAAGGAAAGGAAAAGAAGTGTTTAACACTTCAGAAGGAAAAACACATGATTATGATATTATCCTACATGAGGAAAGAGAGAAAGAAGAGTTGGAAGCTCTGCTAGCAAGGATATTACCTAGAGGAAAATGTAAGTATCAAGGTAAACTACCCTTAAAGTGTTTCTCATGCAATTAAATTGGTTGTATAACATCTAGATGTCCTGACAGTGATAGAAAGGATAAGTTTAAGAAATTCAAGAACTTTAAAGACAAGAGTAAGAAAGCATGCTACCTAGTAGAATATGGAGTGACTGATGAAGAATTAGATGGAAGAGATGATGAAGAAGAGATAGTCTTTGTTGTAGTCAAAGAAGATTCCTCAAACAGTGAAGATATAAACAGTAAGGAGACAACATTAATTTTAAGTGTGAATTACAGTGGTGATTGGATTATAGATAGTGGGTGAACACATCACATGACCGATGATAAAATTAAATTTGTTTCATTAGAAGAATGTGATGGTGGTGCATTAAGATTTGGTAATGGTTCACCATGCGTAGTAAGAATTAAAGGTTCTATAACACTTAATGATACTACCAATTGTGATGGTGTTTACTGGGCTGATGGATTAAGGTAGAATTTATTGAGTATTGCTTAGTCGAATAACAAAGGTTTCAGGTTGGAATTCAGTAATGGTATGTGCAAAATCCTAGGAACTTCTGGAGATTTGATTGCTACTGTAAAACCGACTAGAGGTAACTTATTATGATTGAATTATACTAGTAAACACTGTTTGATTGCAAAAGTTGAAGATAGTTGGCTATGGCACTAAAGATTTTGTCATGTTAATTTTGATAATATGATAAAGGCTAGTAAGCATAAATGTGTTAGAGGCATGCCTATTATAGCTAAACTTAAAAATGCTATGTGTAAAGAATGTCAGTTGGGAAAACTAACCAGGTCTAGTTTCACAAGTAAGGTCTATTCATCTTAGAATATTCTTGACCTTGTTCACACTTACTTGCATGGACCGATGAGAACAAGAGTTACTATGAAGACAAGTAATTTATGTTATTTGTTGATGATTATTCAAGGATGATGTCTGTTATGTTTCTAAAAGATAAATATCACGCATTCTATATGTTCAAGGTGTAGAAGGCAAGAGTTGAGAAAGAAATAGGTAAGCCACTAAAATGTCCTAGATCTGATAGAGAAGGTGAGTTTACTTCACACGAGTTTACAACTTTCTATGAAGAATATGGAATCAAGAGACAAGAACACCATGATAGAATGGAATTGTTGAGAGAAGAAACAAATCAATAATTGATTGTGCAAGGACATTGTTGATACAAAAGGAAGTTACTCAAACTTTTTGGAGAGAAGCTATAAGTACTACTGTTTATACTTTGAACCAGGTACAACTCAAGAAAGGTATAAGCAAGACACCTTATGAGCTATGGTATGGTCACGCACCTAATGTCAATTACTTCAATTTTTTGGAAGCAAATGTTATATAAAGAAGGATGATCAAAATAGAAATTTTGATCATAAAAGTGATGAAGGGATATTTCTTGGCTATAATTCTAGAAGCAAAGCATATAAATGTTTTATAAAGCATACTAACAAATTGTATGAGAGTGAAAATGTTAGAATTGATGAATTTTTTGAAAAGAATGAAGAAGACAACAAGAAGGAACCATGAGATTATGATAGATTTGTTTATGTTCAACCGATGGAGTTAGAATCAGTGCCACCGGTAACTGAAGTGATGAATGAAGTACAAACTCTAACTAATGATGAAGGCAACCAGAGGACAAAACCAAAACTCCCAAGGTATGTGAAACTCAATCATACAAAAGATCAAATTATTGGAGTGATGACAAGAAGGGAGATAAGATAAAACACTTGTCTGATATCAGAATTAGAACCCAAAATTGTTAAAGATGCTTTAAATAATGATGATTGGGTTACTGCTATGAAAGAATAACTAGAACAAATAGAAAATGATAAAACTTAGACTTTAGTACCCATACCTACTGACAAAAATATTATAGGTGCTAAATGGATTTTCAGAAACAAGCTGAATGTGAAAGGTGAAGTGATTAGAAATAAGGCAAGACTAGTTTGCAAAGGCTATACACAAGAAGAAGGACTAGATTATGGAGAAACTTTTGCACCTGTTGCAAGAATTGAAGGTGTAAGGATATTGTTAGCATATGATTCTTACAAAGGATTTAAGGTATATCAAATGGATGTAAAATCTGCATTTCTGAATGGTGTATTAGAAGAGGAAGTATACATTGAACAACCAGAAGGATTTATAACTAAGAAAGGTAAATATATGACATGTAAATTGCATAAAGCATTGTATGGACTGAAGCAATCTCCAAGAGCATGGTATGAGATATTGCATGCATATATTATCAAGATTGGTTTTACAAGAACTAATGACAATAGCAATGTATATATGAAATCTGAAAGTGAAGACATAATATTAATTGCTGAAAATTTTGTGGATGACATAATATTTGATGGAAATGAAGCATTTAGCAAGTAATTTACAGAAGAAATGAGAAAGGAATTTGAAATTTCTATGATAGGAGAAATCAAATTCTTTATTGGACTTCAAGTATAGCAGAAGAAAAAATGAATATACATAAGTCAATCAAAATATGTGAAGGATATTTTGAAAACTTTTGGTGTGGAGGATTCAAAACTAGTGGGAACACCTATGATCACAAGATGTAAGTTATCTAAGGAAGATGAATCAAAATAGGTAAATGAAACTTTGTATAGGTCCATGATCGGTAAACTACAATATGTTGTGCACAGTAGACCGAACATTGCACATGCAGTTGCATTGTTGCAAGGTTTTCATCTAATCCAAAGGACTCACACTTAGTTGTATTGAAGAGGATCTTAAGATATCTCAAAGGAACTAAAGATTATGGTTTATGGTATTGTAAGGATGGTAATTTTTCTTTGAGTATTTAATGATATTGATTGGGCATGAAATATTGATGAGAAAAAAGTACAAGTGGTGGGACATTCTTTCTTGGTGAAAGATTAGTCTCCTAGACTAGTAAGAAACATAATTGCATTTCTCAATCTACCGCAGAAGCAAAATATGTTGTTGTTTCTCTTAATTGTCAACACGTGGTATGGATAAAATAGATTCTTGAAGGAATTCATGAGAAAGTAACAAAACATATTGTTGTCTATTGTGATAATACTAGTGCAATAAATATTTCCAAGAATCTAGTGATGCACTCGAAGACAAAACATATTGCAATGAAATATCATTTTCTGAGAGAGAAGGTACAAGAGAAGGAGGTAAGGCTTGATTATGTGCCTACTAAAGAACAAGTTGATGATATATTCACCAAGCCACTACCAAAGGATACATTTTAGTATCTCATAATTAGATTAGGGGTTATTCCCTCATATGAAGTCAATTAGGAGATGATGCTAATTGCATCAATTCATATGTATTTATCATAATATCATATGTATGAGTTGGTGTAGTGAAGGGCAACTCCTAGGGGGAGAAGTATTATGTTTGATGTTGGAACAGTGAACTGAACATGCAAGATTTGGTAAAAGTGTACTAAGAGGTAATTGAATGATTTGACACCTTTGGCATTGTTGTCAAAGGGGGATAATATGTATGTACTTCTCATAGGAGGAGAGCGTATTTTATAAGTAAGTAAGAAGAAATATGTAGAAGATCAAAGGCAAAGACGAGAATGGAAACATTGCAGACGTTAGAGCAATGAGAAGATACGAATGTTGAAGAAGATAAGAGTGTTGCCATCAATGCTAAAGGGGATATTGTTAGCATAACTGATGCAGTGATGTTAAGTGATCCATTGATGAAGTTTGGTACAAGATTTGATGACAGGAGAATCAATTATGTGGTTGTCATTGATGTCAACTACTTGACTTGATGTTTTAGTATGTTACCTGATATTGTGTTAGTGAATCATGAGTTGCAATATTTTTCAAGTGTTGCTATTCTTATGGAAAGTTATATAATGTGTATTGATGTTAGCTTTGTCATTGTGATGTCTGATATGTGGAATTAAGTTGGTTATATTTGAATAGACTTAAATTGGGTAAATGCTAAATCAGTCAGTGATAGACGGTAAATGATTTGATTGTTATTTCAAATTGGTGAAGTATTGGATGGAGCGATCACATGATATCATTTCATACATTATAAAGATATTGTATGTAAAAGCATGAATCACAATGTTAACCGATGCATCTAGTTTAATTGACTAGAAGCTATGTTAACAAAATGAATAGGTAAACAAGAAAGAGTTCTTGAACATGCTATGAAGATTTGTGGATAGGTGATGAAATTTGTTATGAAAAAGGATTGACGATTATTTTTGTTAAGTTGGAAGTTAGTTACGTGATTTATGGGAATCATTTGATAGCACATGATCAAGGTATATGTTTAAGAAAACTTCTTCAGGAAGTTTCTTTTTTTGGTCAAATAAGGTTTTTTGAAATGACTCAACTGCCAATGTAAATCAAAAAGGAACCCGAAGCGGTCAGAGGAAAATATTTTGTGAATGTCCAGATACATTGTATCTTATCTAGACTGATCTAAATCATTCAAACCTTAGATCTAGGGTTTGTTGTAAGTCAGTGGAGGTAATTCTATATAATAGAACATTTGAAGAACAAAGAGAGAGTTGATTGTGAATTGCTAAATGATTTAAAGACAGAGCTAGAAAGGGAATAAAGTGTGATCAAACTGAGGAAAAGAATACAATATGGTGATGTATCTCATAGCTTAAAAGGATTTGATCATGCATAAGTAGTGCAGTTTTAACAGATTATTTTTCAACAGTTGCTTTCTAATCACTGTAACAGTAAAATCCCCTAATAGGGTGGATCCTAACAAACCTTTATTGTAAAACCTCTAACAAGGTGACAAATTAGCTTGTGTTTAAAGTCCCCTAACAAGAATACTCCTAACAGGGTAAAGATCCTAACAGGTCTTAGGAAAATCCCTTAACCAGGTAACACCTAACAATGTTTTGTAAACCTTTAACAAGGTAAGCTCCTCACAGGGTGTGTTCTAGAAGAGTACAAATTTTGTGGGTATCATCTCACACCGTGGTTTTTTCCCAGTTGGGTTTCCACAAGATAAATATGATGTTTACATTGTGTGATTGATTACTTATGGATGTATGCATTGAAGTTTACTTATGTCAGTTATATGTTGGATGCATAAAGCTTAAAGAAGTTGGATTGTGAATTTGTGTGGATTACTAATTCACCCCTCCCTTCTCAGTAATCAGACCTGTATTAACATGAAAGATTGAAACTAGATTCATTCACCAATTATTCTAACATGTGATATCTAATGCATTAAGATTTGAAAACATGAAATTCTAGAGCTATTCTAACACGATAACAATGCAAAAATGAGAGATATGATTTGCAAGGGAAATACCTCTTATTTATAGATTTTTAGGGCAAGGATGAGGGCTTGGATGAAGTGGCACCTATCTGGCATCCACATAGGAGTCACATAAGGGACACACGTGCTTGGAAAAGAGGTCAGCTTAGAGCATTTAATGTTTGAGTGGCTCAAGGTTGCTCACACATGTGTGAGCGACCTTGGGGAAATGCGTGGGGGACAAGAAGGTGGTTGCATTTAAGGAAGTTGGGTGGCTTCCTTGGAATGGGTTGCTCACACATGTGTGAGCAATCCATTAGCACTAAATGGGTTAAGAATCACCTTTTAAGTGTGATTAATGGATAGTTAAGTGAGAAGGTAGGTTTAGCAAGTGTGATAGTAGGAGCAGGGTAGGTTTCTAGGTTGGGTTGAGTTAGAACTATGAGTTAGGTAGTTGGGATAGGTTAGGTTAGGGGTTAAAGTTAGGAGCCTTGTGCTCAAATTGATTAAATGACTTTTATTTAATTAAAAGAGGAATTTGGGGATTAATTTAAATGGATAAATTATACCCATTCAAATTAATAGAAGAAAGGGAGATTTAATTAATTGTCTGGCTATGGGTTGCCATTATATAATTAATTAGAATATACTTAATTAATTAAATTAATTAACTAGTGGGATGACATAAATTAATTAAATATTAAATATTTAATCAGTAATGCCCCAGGAGAAAGCTAAATTAGATTATGAATTTGTGTAATCAGATTTAGGTGTCTACATTAATTAATCTATAATGTTGACTTAATTTGACCACTTTGACTTTGGTTGACCAATTTAGGGTGTATACAATTCCCACTCAGAGAGTAATAAATAATTTCTAAATTCAAATTTGATGCTCTTGATTTGCACAAATTTTCCACAATCCATGTATTATGTGCAAGAGTTACTAGAAAATACTATATGCTTTTTGAATCAACATTTTAGATTGCACTCAACAATCCATCATCAAAATGAAGAAAAGTGAAGATACAGATTAGAGACAAAGTCTTAAAAGATGGGCTAGTAAGGTTAGAAGTAGAAACGAGGAACAAGAGGCAAGAAAACTCTTCCAAATTCTAATACTCCATATGTATAGAAATAATAGATATAAAAATTTAAAATTAAATTAAACTTTTTATTACTAATAGTAATAATCAAACTAATCATTAGCTAATAAAATTTATCTGTTAGATTTACAAATAATTTACTAAAATAAAACAACAACAATGAAAAAATGAAAAAAAATTTGAATAATGTAAATTTACTCTTATACTCTTGAATAAAATCTTATGTTATTCTATTTATTTGTTTGTTTTATTAGTCACCATCTCAAATATAGAGAAACTATTATCTTCCTCCTCAAAATTAATTATAATTTTTAATTATAATTTTTAACTACTACAATATTCCATGAATTTCCCTACCAGCTTACCCACTTAGAATGCAATTCACTTCGCAATTAATCAAGGTGGGAAGGATTAATGAAAGTGAAAGGCACGAACTAAAATTCTTGAACTAAAAACCATTCTTCACATTTATCCTATGATGACACTCTCTTTGCCTCGACTCCTACAATAAAATCGATCTATTTTACAATATAAATAAAATAATATCACCAACATATTTTTAAAAACAGTTCAAACACTAAAAAATTAAAATAAACTAAGTTCGTTCAACATTAGTCAGAAAACATTAAACATATAATCGATAGAATATTAGTCGGAAAACTAATAAGCCTAGGGTTACCAGTCGTGCGGCACACGTGTCGGTCACTAGAGAAAGGGGGCAAACAAAGCCAAGGTCTCCTAATGAAAATTCCAAAAAAAAATCACGTCATACACTGCAACAAAATCTCTTAAATTGATTGTATTTTCTCTTTCTTTGTTTAGATTTGGCCGATTTGTCCTTTGGATCGGCCATCCTGCCTTCGTATGTATCAGAAAAATAAATTTCCTCTGAAAGATTTGAGGCTCTATACGAATCATTGTGAAATCGAAACAGGTTTCTGTATTTTTTTTTTCAGATTCTGAGTTATTTTGGCGGAGTCGAATCATCTCATCTGAATTCATTTTGTACGAAAGTATTGTTTCTGAACAGGCATGCAAATAATTGTGAAAATCAGAAAAAGTTTTGGTAAAATTGATACGGACCATCATATTTTGGTTTACACCAGAAATTTGTAGCTTCTGCGATTTGAATATATTAGATTTGAGCAATTTTAAGGGGAACTTCTTTTGTTTCATTAATTTTGTGGGGAGTTTGCTCTCGTTTATAAATGCGGTCGAGATTTCGATTCTGAAGGCACATTTTGGCAGCAGCGTTGCAGAGGCATTGCTTAGGGAATACCTTGAGACGTGATATCTGTTTTTTCTGTGCAGAAAGTTGGAGATTAACCCGCGCTTGCTTTAGAAGAGATTCACAGTATTTGCAGCTGTAGCCTTTTGTAAAATTAGCGCGATCTGGAAATTTGAAGGGAATTTTCTGGTTTTTGGGCAATATGAAGGGAATTTAGGGCTTTTGAAGCATATAAATTTTGGAATGGCGTGATCTGGTAGGATTTGGAATTGAATAAGGTTGGATATTATGCCCTGGGCGTTTGAGAACCGTGGAATTGTGTGCTAAACGTTGTGGATGACAGAGTTTAGAAAGCTGACGGTGCTGACAGCGTTGCTGAGTGTTTGTGGGGCAGAAATTGTTGAAGTATCCTCTGTATGCAGAGAATTGAGCTGGTTGCAGCATCGTTGTCATCGTCCCTGAAGAGCCAACAAAAGCTCTTCGATGGCTTCCTCACAAGTTGGGGCTTCTCCAGCGCCTTCTCGCAAAGAGATGCTTGAAGCTGGCAAGCGTAAGGTAGGTTTATATCCCCATATTTTGAGAAATTTACTTTTTTGATTCAACATGAAGATGCAACATCGTACTAAATTTCAACTCACATCCAACCATTATAACATATGTAGCTGGTCCCATGGACCATTTAATGTCGTGCATGCAAATAAAATGATTTCATTTTGATGGAGCGAGCAAATTTTTGTGCTATGAGCGAATGCTATATTTGATTTTTGTTTATGCGAAACCTCTTTATCTTGTGTTCAGAGGCAAGCTGAAGGGGGAGAATGTTAGTCTGCTTGACTTGTAGTTCAATGAGTGCTAATATGTTGGCACAAATTGTCATACTCGCTGTTAATGACACCTGTGTAATCAGTGCACTGATCATTTTTAGCTCCAATTCAGGTTGATAAGAAGAGATGATTGTGTATGTTTTGTTGAAAGAGTAAATTTTAAATCTACATTCATGAAATTGTTAAAGTTTTCATAGAAATAATAGATCAAGAAATAAATTGATATAGATCTAGAAATATTTAAGCGTATGATAAGCTATTTAGCAGCCTTCCTTGTATTCATTCTAGATATAGGAGGCAAACTTCTTGTTTACCTTCTCTAACTAAGATGCTGGGAAGGCTTGGGTTGCCCTAGAACTTGGTCTCAAATTCGAAATACAAGGGTTACTAAATTTAATCAACATAAATAAGGTGAGCTGAAAAAGTCATCTTTTTCTCACAAGATTGGTCTCATATACCCTGAAGGTGTTCTGGCTACAACGGGACATAAAAATAATTTTTTTTATTCATACACCAAGGGTTAATTTGTTTCTGAATACTAAATTTATATGCACACTAACCAAACCAGTCTCTCACCAGGGTCTTTGGTTAGGCACTTATGTTCATTTCATGCTTTAGCATCTCTGAAGTAGAGGTTTAATTATGAATTGATGTATAAGTTCCAAACATTTTTACACTAAAGAAATTGAAGTTGTGTTGTTTTACTGGTAAATTTTAATTCACATCAAAATGATTCTTCCACATGGTATTTATGTTATCCAACTTTTCAGCCTCAGTGAAATAGTTTATGTAATTCCTCTCAGGTTTTGCATGATTGATTTTAAAATTTTAATAGATTACTATATTCTTGAACCTAGTCATCTCTATATTGTCAATCTTGAGAGGATATTGTGAACAACATAGTGTAGTTTGCCATCTCATGGTTTTGCATATATAACATGAATAGAGTTTGAATAAATGGCCAGGCCAGGCTTTACTCTTGATTGCATATTATTTGGATATTTCTTGTAGTATTAAATCTGTTCTGAACCATGATTGTAAACACTGATCGTGCATAAAGATTCTTTTGAACTTTGAAGTTAAGGGTTATCTGCAAAAGCTACTTCATGGTAGTCTCTTGAATAAAGGCTTAATTTGCAAAAGCTGCTTCATAAGTATCCACTTGAGAAATGCCATAACAGTTTAGTTACCAGGTAAAATACTAAAATTAAAACTTATTTTTTCGGGAGGTGAAAATAAATTCAGATATCAGAATTTAGAAAACTAAACCAGTAAACTTTCTATTAGGAATTGAAAACTCTGACTGGAATGGCTGAATTTGACCAATCCAGAAAATCTTGATCCATCTGGATGCTGTTAAATGGATAAGAACCAAAGTTTCGCATATGTTTGCTTTGTATTAAAGATTAATGGCAGGAGATACACTTATTAAACAGTCTCACACAGTCTGTTGAGAGGTAAACTTTTAGAAGACAACCAAGCTTAAGATTTTTCTCCTTAATTTTTGTTAGGTTCTGAATTTCCTTCACTGGAATGTTTTATAATTTCAATTCAGCTCCATAATTTAAAAATTCTCAACAAACAATTTTTCCAATAAGAGCAACACCTGGATTCAGATTTAAATTTAAATACAAATATTGGCTGCAAGCTGCTCATTTTTTAATACTTGATTATGCAATTATTAAATCTCTACTATGAATTATATATACAGCATCTATAAATTCTAAAATATGCAGTAATAATGCCAGTACTCAACCCTGCAGGAGCGCGGCCCTCAATACACCTAAGTATGGCTTTTATTAATTCTTAAACACATCTTCAATTTCTGGTGGATCAGGTCCATAAAGGAGTGGCCAGAATACAGGATTGGAATGTGCAATCAGCCCACATGAACGTAGCCATAGAACAAACCCCTCAATGAATCTCTTATGCACAGCTAGACCAGATCAGAATTAATTACACAGTAAAACAATATTATTTGCCAAATTCGCCTAGCTCTATACAAACAGCTGCTACAGATAATTGGCTCTTTGAAAACAGCCTGTTTCATATGAGTTTGGCTTTATACTACAACCCACAATAACGTTTCAATATCATGAGGTTGACTCTGTATAGGCAGCCCCTAATGCCACTAATCCTGCTTAATTAACAAGGCAATTATATCAGATTTATTGAAAAATGGGACATGACATGTCCAAATGCTGCAATTACTTTATTTGATAGAAACATCTATATATACAATGAGGAAATGTTTTTACCTCTAACTACATGGACACCACTTAATTGTAAATATACTTAATGGACTAGGACACACCTCTAACCCATTATTAAGGGTATCAAAACACTCACTAGTGACAAGTACCATAGCAGCAAAATCTTTTGGGAAAAAAATGGCAAACCAAATGTATAAGTTTTTTTTTGGAAAAATGGGGACAAAATAGGATTTAAAAAAATGTAGAAAAAGTGACAAAAACTACTTGTTTTTGAAATTTAAAGACATTTCCGTCGCTGGCTTTTAAAACAAGAGAGAAATACTCAAGATAATTAAGGTGATGTGCCTGAACATATATCTTCTTGCCGTTCTTTCACAGAGTATTCACACAATGATCAGTAGTCAATAGAAACTAATTTTAACCATGAACAGTATATGTCAGACATAACAAATATCCTGTCTGTACCAATTCTTTGTGGGTGAAAATTGACATTCCATTCTTCATGAATGACATTTGTCACTCTAATACTGTTTGAGAAGTATAAGATTATCACATCTAATCATTTACCATTTCTTTGTGGGTGAAAAATGACATTCTGTTCTTCATGAATGACATTTGTCACTGTAATACTGTTTGAGAAGTACAAGGTTATCACATCTAATCATTGATTAAGAACTAATTTTGACAGGAAATGCTTCATAATAAAGTTGAACAACAGCTAGGAAGAAAATCATTGATTAATAACTATTTTTTCTATCGTTATGTAGCATGTCCAGGCTGCAGCAGGAAGAAAAACAACAATTTTTGATGTTTTTTAAGAAACTTAAGGGAATTCACATTGGACCAGTTTCGACATTACACTATGAAGTGAATGTAAGCTATAGAGATGAAGCAATTATAGAAATGCTATTTTGGTACCAGTTCGGGATTGATAAAGATGGCACCGATTCCTAAAATAAAAGAATTAAATTAAATTAAATTAGGAGTTTTAAGGGCAGCGATCAAAAGGTTGTGAATTAAAAATAATTTATTAAAGGCAGCAACTGTCTGAAAAGGGTGTGACTGTTTGCTTCTTGAGGAGGGAGGGTATTTAAGTAGGACAAGCATCATTTGAAGGGGCATCAATTGAGAAATAGAGATCTGATTTGGATAATAAGGCAGTGTGTCATTACCTCCACTACTGACAAACCTCACAGCATGCAAATCGCAGCCAAAACCTTAGGATATCAGCACACAAGAACAACAATATCTTTAGGAAACAATAATAATTAAATTTCATTAATGCTGGGCAGTGATTCCTTGGGCAATAAAGGCAGCGACAGCATTCATCATCTTAACCAAGTCATGGGCGGTGATCCTTGAAATAGCACAATTAGTAAAAGAAGCAATAGCAACATAACTAATAATCATTACCTTTATTAATAAGCATAAAACAGCACTTAGTGTCTAAATAGAAAGTCATGTCTCTTTGAAAAGCGATCTCTGTTCAAAGGGATGGATCTCTTCATTTGGCTATAGAGGTATAAAAGGAAAGACATTTTATTTGGAGCGAGGCAAGAAGGAAAATTGGAAAATAAAATATGGAATATTCAGGATGGAATTGGAGAAGAATTCAGAAATAACCTGAATTAGAAATAAAGAACAGCAATTAAGATCAGTTAAGGGGCGATTAAGAAAGTGGAAGAGACACCACTCTTGGGAAGATATATTAGGAAGCTGTGAAGTGCATTTGAGGGGGTATGGGGAATAGGAGTTATGTCAGACTTACATTTGTAGATCTGCAAAAGGGTAGATAAAAGGGAAGATTGTAAAGAAAGGTTGAAGGCATAATTGTCAGAAGAGTTTATAGCAGGATTGTAAGAAGAGTATATGCAGATATAAAGGAGGTATATAGGGCGATATAAAAGAAAATTATATGCAGATATAGAAGTGAAAAACATGCAGAAACAAAAGATATGCATATGCAAATATAGAGGAATATGCTGATGCAAATTGAGAAGGAAAGTATATGCACACTTAAAGGAGAAGTATAAAGGGAAGACATAGTTTGCTGTTGTGAATCAAGAAAGAAATAATGGAGAAGAAAATAATGAAGTGACTCCTTCAAAAGGCAAAAGTTATGAAGGATTATGATTCTTCTAAAGGGTGGTAATTATGGAAGGTTGTGACTCTTCCAAAGGGTGGTAATTGTGAAAGGTTGTGACCATTGCAAAGAGCAGAGATGATGAAGAGGTGTGACTCTCCCCCACATTGGAAGATATAAAGGGGAGAAGGTTTCATTTGAGGAGGACATCGAAGGGAGATCAATTCAGGGAATTATATATTATTCTCAAAGACAACAGATGAAAAGTGGTGATTCAATTCTTATGAATGGTGGTGACCCTTTCACCAATAAAGTATAATGGAGATTTCATTCCAAGCATTGAAGGGGGACTTATCAATCCTCACTAATGAATTTGCTCAAACAAATTCTTCATCCTCCAGTCATTAATCCCTCTAGAAATCAAGTAAACAATCATCAATTATATTCACTTTCAATCATATAATCAACAATTACTCAATCATTACTCACCAATACCTTGAATCATCAAATCAAAGGAATTCATCTAATCAATTAGTCATTCATACAAATGCTAGTCATTCATACAAATGCCAGTCATTCAACAATAATTGAATGAACAAGCAATCATTTCCAAGGCACATCGACCTTCCTAAGTATTAGACTAATGTCTTTATTATTTCTTATTTAATTGTCAATATTGTAACTTATGTAAATATTAGATACTTTCTAATTTACGGTTGTTTCTTTATAGAAACATCATTCATTTAATTCATTCAAGATTTTACCAAAACATGGTATGAGAGCTTTGAGATACGGAATTTGTTTTTTTAAAAATTATGAATGAAATTTTTAAAAGCTTTGAAAAACAAATTTTCAGGCCTGAGTTTTTCTGTATTCAAGGGTTTTGTAAGCTGGTTTTTGCAGATAAGGATTTCTTCAGATACCCTGACCTAGTAAAAACACGGTGTTTTCTCTTCTGATTTTGTGGTTGTTTTTTTGAATGGACATGGTTTTTTTTTACTTGCAACGGTTTTCATTATGCATTCAGTAACGGTTTTGTTCTCCGGTCAAGCTCAAAAAACAACAATTTTTTCATTGTTTTTTCCTCTCTGTTCACGACAGGAGGTCTTTTTTCTACAGAACATTTGCTGGTTGTATTTATGGGCCTCTGAACCTGCGATGATCATCGTTTCTCACTGGTTCTTGTTCGGGCGGCTAGGGCATGCTTCTCTTTGCAAGCTGCCTTTTCTTGCAAACATGTTTTTCCTTAACATTTTTTTAGTGATGACTTGTTTTTTACGAGTTTCTTATCTTGTGTTTTCAAAACACGTTTTTTCTTCAACAAATCCGTGGCTCAAATTGTGATTTTCTTTCAAAATCCGTGGTAGATCTTCAAGTTTTCTTCATTTTTCTTGTGTTTACAGATTTTATTTTCAGCTGGCTAGGGTTTATTACTAAACTCTGATTTTTTGGGTGGAAAATATTTTAACCTACATATTCTTTGTGGATTTTTCGCGAAGAATTCTAGGGCTTGTCATTTTTTTGGGTATGTCAAAAATTTGTACATTGGGATTCGTGCCACATGTATTTCATCTTCTGTGAAATCTGTACTTGAACTTGACCTTGTTCATGCATTGGGATCCGTACCTCAGGTTTCATAATCTATTTGTCGCCTCTTTAGAATTTCTCATTTTTTTTTGTCTTGGAAAACTTGCAGATGGCGTCTTTGAACAACATAATATTGTAAGGCAATCATGACTATCATCACTATCATCGAGTACCGTCGCCTTGATGAGCTTGTTTTGGGTAAATAGTCTCGTCCTACCAGAGTTGGACAAAAATTACAACAAATGGAAGTAGCAGATGATGACTATCATCGAGTACCGTTGCCTTGATGAGCTCGTTTTGGGTAAACAATCTCGTCCTACTAGAGCTGGACAAGATCATGATAAGGTTGATGAGTGCAACCGAGAAGTGGTCATGCTTATCAAGCTTTTAGTTATTGATGATCAGCTGCCACAAGTACCATTTGACAAGACATCTGCAAAGATCTGCACTAATTCGAAGGATCTCCATGAGACATTAGATAAGAGCTGTGTGCTCTTCTTGAAGAACCAACTATTTTCTATCATGATGGATGAGTGTATGTCCTTACAAGAGCATCTGACAAAGATTAAGGACATTTGAGATCAACTAGAGGCCATTGGTCGAAAAATGGAGGAAGAGGATATGGTTGTCATAACCTTGAAGAGTTTACCTAAATCCTATGAGCACTTCATCGAAACACTCAACATTATTGCCATGAATGTTGACTTAAAGTTTTCAGACTTGTGCACCGAACTTTTGCAGTAGGACTGTTGGAAACATTAGTTTGGTAGCAGTGCCACTTCATCCTCCTCAGATGAAGCCTTTGTAGCCAAATCCTTTCTCAAGGATAAAGGCAAATCTCAATCAGCTCTATAGAAAGGCTCCAGTCAGCTTAAGGGTAGCTTGAAGAAGAAGAAATTTCAGTGTAACTACTGTCACAAATTTGGTCACTTGATAAAGGACCGTCGGAATCAGTTTGCTTCTGAACAACGAAAGTAGGGAGGGTCTCAACCTAAGGTCAATGTGACAAATCACTAAAAGCAGAAAGAATTTGCATTTTATGCTTTTATGGCGAAACGCCTTGCAGATCATTTGAAGTCTTATGCTTGGTACATATACTCCAGTGCTTCTCGACTTTCACTCATCGACGTGATTGGTTCACAAACATCTCACCTTTCACCGATTCAGTCATTTTTGGAGAAGAGAATATTTTCGGCAAGGGCAACGCGCAGATACAGTTTGGTGGGAGGAATCTCATATTCCTCAATGTATACTTCGTTCCTGGTATGGAGCTAAATCTTCTCTCTGTGAGTCAGACTATGTGGCATTCTCTTCGGCGCGATGTGGTATTCAGTTCACACAAGCATTTGATTGTTGATTGTGCAACTCACACTACCGTGGCTGTTGGCATTAAGGATCATAGCTTGTACAAACTTGTGGATTCAGGTGATTCTCTTGAGCACACCTTTGCAACTAAATCATCTTCCATCAACAATCTCTGCAATCAGTGGTACGATGACCTGAACATTCACTATCTTGCTTAGCTTGTTTGGGAGGATCTAGTTCTTGGCTTCCCTGAGATTCATATTCAACATCATCGAGTTTGTGTAGCTTGTTAGACTGGAAAGTAGCACAGGATACCATTCAAGGATGGTGACTCATGGCAAGCCTCAAAGGTATTGTAGTTGGTTCACTTTGATGTATGTGGTCCAATGAATACATCTTCTGTTATTGGTGCTAGGTATTTCTTTCTTTTTGTTGATGATTTCAGGCATAAAATGTGGGTGTACTTTCTTAGGCATAAATTAGACGTGTTTACTGTATATCAAAAGTTTAAGGCCTTAGCAGAAAAAGAGTCAAGTTGTCGCATAGTCACTCTTAGGTCAGATAAGAGGGTGGAGTTTTGTTCTAATGCTTTCTCCAACTTTTGTGATACACATGACATCAAACACCAGTTCACCACACCTCACACTCCTCAGTAGAACAATGTTGTTGAATGTCAAAACCACACTATAACAGAAATGGCTAGGTCAATGATGGAACACATGGCTGTTCCTAAGAAATATTGGGCAGAAGCAGTATTCACTGCAGTCTATCTCCTTAATCGGTCTCCCACACAAGCTTTTAAGGGGAAGACTCCTTAGGAAGCCTGGACTGGTTGCAAACGTAGGATCAATCATATGAACATCTTTGGCTATTTAGTATATGTTTGGATTTCAGATGCCCAACACTCCAAGTTGGATTCCAAGAGTTAGAAACTTATGTTCACAAGGTACAATGACAACCACAAGGCTTATTGGCTGATTGATGTAGACATTAATCTTCTTATCTTCAGTCGTGATGTTGTCTTTGATGAAGGAGGACCTTTTTCAGTTTTCCTCGTTTGTGCAGAATTCTAAGGATCACCTTTGAAGGCTACTGATTTGGGTGTTCGTCTTCCATTTGGTTCACTTGATGGGAGGGATGATGCAGACTCTGAATTTGATGATGAACTACTTGAATTTCTTCCGGATGATGCTCCTGTTGAACCTATTCCAGTTATTCCTCCTGCATCTGATGTTGGTTCTTTTACTCTTTGACCTAAATGGTGGGCTAAGACTATCGATGATCTCCGTCTTGATGAGCTCATCGAGGGTAAATCTTCCAGAAGCAATAACAAGTAGCAAAATACAGTCAACTTTTGTCTCATGGCCAACATTCATAGTATTTTTGAGCCTCAAACATATACTAAGGCTAAAGGGTTTCATGAGTGGGAAAAGGCTATGGAAGCTAAACATTATAGTCTTCTGAAGAATAGCACTTGGGTCCTTTTTGATCTTCCTCTAGGGAAGAAGCCCATTAGCTGCAAATAGGTGTATAAAGTTAAGTACAAATTTGTTGGAACCCTTGACAAGTTCAAAGCTCGTCTCGTTGCTCAGGGGTTCCCATAGAAAGAAAGCATTGACTATGAGGAGACTTTTGCTCCTACAACCAAAATGAGTACCATACGGCTCGTCGTTGCCTTAGCAGCTCAATTTGGATGGAAAGTCCATCAGATGGATGTTAAGAGTGCCTTCCTCAACAATGAGTTGCAAGAAGAAGACTACATGACGTAGCCTCCTTGTTTCATGGTTGTTGGTAAAGAACATCAGGTGTGCAGATTGGTGAAAGCACTCTATGGCTTGAAACAGGCTCCTTGATCTTGGCACATCAAAATTGACAATTACCTTATAGATAATGGCTTTCAGAGGAGTCCATCTGATTCTAATTTGTATGTCAAAAACACTAGTGATGATATTCTTCTTCTTCTTATCTATGTTGACCTAATTATCATTGGTAGTTCGACACTTTTGATCAATCAGATCATCATCAAACAGAGTTTGTGTCAATCCTTTGACATGACACACTTGGGACTTTTGCACTATTGTTTTGGTGTTGAAGTTTGGCAGACTAAAGGTAGTATCTTCTTTTCTCAATCTAAGTATGCATGCAGTCTGCTGGACAAGTTTCAGATGCAAGACTGGAAACTTGCATCCACACCTATGGAGAAAGGGCTGAAGTTGACAACCAAATTAGATTCACCTGTGTTGAATGAATCAACATTCAGGCAATTGGTGGGCATTCTCATCTACCTTATTGCTACTAAGCCTGATCTTAGTTTTGTAGTGAGCTACATTTCATGCTTCATGATAGCCCCCAAAGCTGATCATTGGGTAGTCACAACGTGTGCTGCGTTATGTGAAGGGCACTTCTAACTTTGGTCTTTTGTACAACAAAAGTCATGATCCTAGACTTATTGGTTTTACAGACTCAGATTGGGCGGGTTCCATTGATGAGAGAAATCAACATCTGGGTATATTTTCAGTTTGGGATCTGGTGTAGTCACATGGACTAGCAAGAAGCAGCAGGGAATGACTCTTTTCTCGACATAAGCTGAGTATCGAGGAACAGTTAAGGCAGCTTGTGAGGCAGTTTGGCTTTGAAGGATGCTTTCAGACATGCAGATGCCTCAAGCAGATCCTACTCCCCTGTACCGTAACAATCAAGGGGTGCTCAAACAGGACAAGAATCTGGTCTTCCATGAGAGAATCAAGCATGTTGACCTTCATTGTCATTTCATTCGGCAACTGGTATGTTCCGACTGTGGATCAGGCAACGTATATTCTCACCAAGTCTTTGAGCTCGGACAAGTTTGTAAAATTCAGGGGGCAATTTGGTGTAGTTGATAGATTGATCATTAAGGGAGGGTGTTAGAATAATATCTTTATAGTATCTTTATTATTTCTTATTTAATGGTCAATATTGTAACTTATGTCAATATTAGATACTTTCTAATTTATGATTGTTTCTTTATAGGAACATCGCCTTTTGTAACTATATAAATGATCGTTTGATCATTCATTTAATTCATTCAAGTTTATACCAAAATGCTAAGGAAGTAATCATAGACAGATAATCATCAACTAGAAGCAAATACAACCATTGTTCAAGAAGAGAACACCCTGATCAGGCATAGGAAAGCAGCAGACTTCTGATCATTTCAGAATTTTTATAACAGCATCTAACAATCTTAATAATAGCTCTTGTGGTATACATATTGTGTATGCTTTATTTGTCAACATTTATCCTTATATACATATATGTATGATTGGATATAAAATGCACATGTCCATTAATAAACCTGTTTGTAAACCGCCATCATGTGTAGGGAAGGAAGGAGGTGTAAGGAAGAGGGGAAAGTATCAGATTGCCATATAAGTAGGCCACACCAAGGGGATGTCCATGTTGTCTGCCACTGGAATGAAAAGGGAAAGATTTGCTTTTGGGCTTAGATAGGACAACCAAGAAGCCCCCATTACAATCTCCTCTCCGATTCTACAATGATGGCCATTGCCCTTAAGGGGATGAGGCATAGATAGGGAAAGCAGATACAAGCACCCCACTAAGTATGCCACCCCAAGTGGATGTCCATGTGGCTTGCCCATTGGGCCCAAGAGGGTGAGTGTCCACTCTTGGGCTTAGTGCAGGATGGATTCGGGCAAACCTATCATGCTTCTTCCCCCAAACCCTAATGTGTTTGAATGGTAATATAAATATTGTATGAATATTTTGTTTTGATCGGTAAAATATTAATTTTATTATTAATAGTAAATTCCTTACAAGTAACATTGAGATATCATCTGGACTTCACAGGCTACCTAATAACCCGACACCACCAAGACTATTTAGCTGACACCCATTAGAACATATACAAATCCCAATACACAGTGATATTCTCTGAGTACTAACTGGGATTTGAAAATATATCAAAACACTATCCGAAGCCCACCATAAACAGTAAACAACATCAAAATACTATTGCCAAGGTTGAGCCAAACCATACTAAATAAGCATGACACTGTACAGTAGCCATTTCATACTACTCGACCCACCAAACATTACTGAAAAAACATTAACATTTTTAACTATAGACACTATAGACACTGGACACAGAGGCATTATGCTCAAAATTTATTACTCACTGCGTTTCTAGCCCATGGATTCATTGACCCCGTATTCCTCAGGTGCACCTCCCAGTTTGGGATTCTTCTCCATCATTTGCGTCATCTGCTTCTGTCATATTTCCCACCGCATTTTCTTCTTCTCCCTCTCAATGTTCTTGGTGTGGTCTTTCAGAAGGGACCAACCTGCGGCTGCAAACACTTTCCTCTCTTCCACATCAACTCCCTCTCTCCACACCAGGAAGGGTTTGAAGGGAGGCTGCCTCGTCCACTCTACACCAATATCCACCTTCCGCACGGAAGCCCTTCCCTGGCTCCGTCATCGCCACTATCTGCACTAACCCTCCAAGCCACTACACACGCACACAAACCCTCATCACTTAAATTGCTTCTTCTCTGGTACCCAATTCCAAAGTCCATGCCAAGAGCATGGTTGCAATATCAATATTTGCCCAGTACTTGTGATCAGAGTTGATAAAATCCTCTCCCAACAACAGATGAATGATGCGCCAGAAATCTTTATCATCCAAACTGAATGCATTCTTCATTCTTTTAATAGAAACTTCCCCTAAAAAACATTGTTGCTGGGTTGCAGTATGTAGGGAGAAATTTGCCTCCATATCCCCAAATCCTCCACTGCCAGTCACAGAAAGAGAAAAACACCAGGCTTTAATCTTTGAGACATGAGAGGGGAAATAAAAGTGAAACCCACACCAGCACAGAGTATTAAATCCTGAAAAGATAGTGGATGTAGAGTACCAAAGTACCCCATTTTATGCCACGTCCACTCTGTAATTAGTATTAATCACATCACCCTCACCTTTGATCTCTTCAGGCACTGAAGTTGCAAGGTGATAATGCATTTGAAATGATTAGTAATCACTGTTTGGAAGGCCTGAAAAATATCTCGTACTTAAATTCAAATATAAACCTATATTACAGTGTCATAAATTTATCCCTCTGAAATCTTCAAAAACAACCAAAGTTTTTGGAATGTCACCGCCCATTTGGAAAGGGTGCCTGCAATAGTATTTCCCTCTCTCAAAGTATGTGTACTCTTAAATTCTTGAAATTTACCCAATTTTTGATGGATAATATCCACGATCTTACTGATTTTCCTAGCGTGGATCTTCCCTTCCGAGATAGCATTAATTTTACCTAAGAATTCCCTTCCAAATGAACCTGATTTGCTTCCAGTTTCTGTGCTAATTCCACAGCTAATAGGGCTGCCTTCGCTTCTGCATCATTCTTCGTTCCATCCTCTAGCTTGGATGCTGCCATCCCCATCTCTTGCAACACATCCTGCACCCGATGGACCTGGGTTCCCTTTGGAGGTGCCATCAAAATAAATTTTAATCCACCCCTGATCTGGCTTTAGTCACTGAATATTCTCCCTAGTCCTATCAGCAGGTTAACCCTTGAAAGCCCATAAACGGGCGAATATTGTATCAATGCTATATGTTATTATGAAACCCTAATAGTCAAAAGTATATATATGTACGTATGTATATGTTACCTTAATTATGGTTGCAGTATATAAATCTTGGACCGTATTGTTTTAAGGAGATAGTTTACTTGGTAAATACATAATCCTATCCCTAACTTGTTGCCATTGATTCTAGGGCAAATTTGGAAGGGTATATAACACAGTAAGAAACTGGAATTATAAAGCAATAGTAATCTGAATTATAAGGCAGTATGGTACAGCAGACAATTATATTGTTGAAGTAATTGGTATCTCACATGTTTGAATCCAATATTTATTAGTCTGTGAAATTGGTAAAGAATAGATTTATTAACTTGCCAATCTGTCAAGATTCTTAGAATTAGTAATTAATCAATTAATTTTCCTACAAGCAATCATTTATGGGATTAGTAAGGAAACTTGGTAGGGAGTTGCTGTAGTCCTGGTTCCCTCAATGGATGTTCCTGTGCCCTTGGGCTTAGTTGTGGAGAACAGTCTCCCATTGCCCCATCATGCTTTCCCATCGAATCTCTAATATGGTTGGCTGTTGGCAAAATGCATGGGAATCATCATTATCATTTGTTTGATGCTAATTGATTATTTTCCTAAGTACAATTGCTATTATGTAAGTTAGTGAAAGAATACTCTTGTAAATAAATTATATTATTGGAATTATTATTTTTGGGCAAAAATCAGGTATACCCTGCAAATGAGACATTTCATTCCCTCTCGTTCAAAACATGTTTATATGGATGTTGGGGATCACCAATAATACACCCATTACAAAATGTTTTACAAAAAAATGCTATAAGATTCTTATCCGAGACACTACTGGTAATTTATGACCAAAATTTATATAAATCAAAGCATATACATAAAACCCACGGGAGAAGGGTTTCAAAAAATGTAAAAAATAATTGCTTGCTTCCTCACCAAGCAAATAAATTGGCAAACAAATATTTTTAAATGGCCAAACTATAATCAATCTTATCTTCCATATACACCCCCATTTATCATTTCTTGTGTATTCTCCATTTATCTCATTCTTTTGTCTGTTAGCAAATGTTGATAGTGGATTAACTTTAGAAATTTATGCCAATCTAAGTCCCTGAATAGAGAATTTTAAAGCACAACAGTATTTTTACCAAAATATTTTACCCAAAGTTAGGACTAGCACAATCTGCTCAAAAGTCCTCCACTTAATCCATATATTTTTAAACCGAATGAGTTGTCTTATATATGCCTTTTATTGCTATGACCACCAATTAGAATCAACTCTCCTGGACTTGAACTAAAAATACTATTAATTTTATCCAAATCAATTCTTCCTAAAAATATTTTATCATCTATGGTTTCAATCAACCAACCAATAAGAAAATAAGAATGGATTGTTTTATGACTTATCTTTCAAAAAACACATGAAGTTTTTGGAAAATTAGAAAAATTTATGATTGATGTGTGCAAATAAAAAGTTGCTAACTACTTCTAATGCGTATGTGAGCTTGATGGGGCATCAAACATCTCCAACTACCACATTTCTTCTCTCTCACCCTCCTTCCATTTTAGCTGGTGTTCTGACACCACTGTTAGGTCTAAATGCTGGGATTATTTTATTGAATAGAGACATGAATATACAACGACAGAATTTTATTACATTTAAGTACATGGACACCACTGGACACCACCTAACTGACTTCTACGGGAAGCTAATAGCTCATTATTAATCTACCTTACGAATTAGGACTGAAGGACATTAATCTCTTGAGAATTATAAATCACAATTTTATATATAATTCACAATTTTAGATATATGTGAATTAGTTTTTAAACTGCAATGGGAAGCTTTCTATATAATCATGAAATTTATTTCTTTATATTTCAAAGATAACTCAGGAGCAATGGTACATCAGTGTTTTGGTGTAGGCTATTAAAGGGCCATTTTCAAGGAGTTTCTGAATTCCGTTCACTTTTGTTATTCTGTTTGCATGTATAATGATAGTAATTAATATTGATTTGGTTCCATGCATTTAACTACTAACACTTCAGATTTTAAATTTTTTTTTGTGCTCGACAGCTACTAGAATTTCGTAAGCAGAAAGCTGAAGAGAGAGCCAAAAAGGCTTCTGCTGCTTCCACTGAAGATTCTCAGTCATCTAGAATTAAGAACAGTCATGCTGTGCAGCAGTCTGCAGGAAATGTGCTTACAAACACAGAAGAATTAAATGGAACTTCTTTTGAGAAGAATCCCAATAAAGATCCAGAAAATTATGTTCTCCAATCCTCACACACTACAACTTCTGCTGTGCCTTATTCAGTAGCCCCCTCTAATGAAGGACAGGCACCTGAAGTATTTGTAGGTAACCATGTCAATGCCAAGTCTTCAGCAGGAGAAGACATTCACACTGGAACCACAACTTTGAGCATTGTGCCAGATCCAACTTACAGTGGCAACTTGCAGAGACCATACCTTAAAGATAATGATGAAGCTGATAGACGGAATAGTCTTTCTTCAAATGAGTTGGATTCAGGCTATATGAACATCTGGAGAAGATCATCTTTGGAAAATTCTTCAGAGTTGCCAAGACACCAAGAAGCTAAAACTGTAAGTGATGAGTTACCTAATGTTTTTCTTCAGTCAGCTAATATCTATTCAAATATAGCAGAACATGCATCTATGAAGGATGAATATTTTTTATCCCAAGAGAAAAACTTTAAAGATATTCAATTGGGTGAAAGGAATGGAAGGGAACACGAGTTCAAAGAAAGAATGCCAGTTGAGCAAGTTTCTTCTAGTTTTTTCTCCAAAAATGCAGAGGAGAATGTCCAGTATAGAGAGAAAATGCAACCCATGACACACCCAAGTTTATTGCATTTGGCTGATGATCCTGGCACGAATCAGATGGATAGACAAACAGGTAAAACTTTATGTAGTCATTGTTTTTTAGATACTCATATGATGTGTCCTGAGCTGAGCTATTCTTCTCCCACAGATGACCCTCAAGTTGATGATCATATAACTATTAAATATAGATAGGTCACTGAAAGCTTATCATTATTTTTTAATGCAGGTTCTAATCACATAAACAGTAATTTGTTGAAACCAGAGTTTACTGCGAAGAAATTTTCCGATGAGTACAGGGCTTTTGGCAATGGCAAATATAGGAAAGAAGAGACTATAATTTCAGGAGAAGGGAGCAAATTTTCATCTTCTGATAGGAGCAACAATAGGCAGTCACAGAATCAAGACTCACTTGGTGCACAATTATATTCTGACACTAAAAACCAAATGGGTTTGTTCTCAACAGTTAACAGCCGGCGCTCACGTCCATCTTTCCTGGATTCTATTGCCTCATCTGCATCATCTGCCACAACACAAACTGAATTGGATGCTTCAGAAATGCCTAAGTCTACTGGAGAGCTACGCCATACAGAAGTAAAGAATATTGCTGAGCCTAGTCCTATGAGGCCTTGGCAGTCTACTGGAGAACTACACCATACAGAAGTAAAGAATATTGCTGAGCCTAGTCCTATGAGGCCTTGGCAGTCTTTGAACAACGAAAAGGAAGACTCTAAAAAGTTAGGATTACATGATAGGGTGCTCAACCAGCTTGAATTTTCTTCATCCCAAAAAAATGATGATTTTGGAGCTCTTGAACAGGTTATTCCACCTTCCTGTTACTGTTGTGTCATGGCACCAACTTTTAATTTTATCAAGCTTTAGACACTGATTTCTTTAGTAGTCGGTAATTTGTTTTTATATTTGTATGCTTTCCCTATTTTATAGTCACAGACACTGACATATGTAATCAGTGTTTTGGTTCCTATCCATGGCCATGAAGAAACTGTCAATTTCAATTATATGCTACTTAAACCTGTTATGAACAGTGATAAAATTTGAACGGCTCCCAATTTCTTTTTTGAAGGGGAGTCTTCTATGGAGCCCCTAAATATTAAGGGTTGAAAAATACGATATATAATACCCATTTATTTCAATTCTGAAAGTAAAAACTACAAGCTGCTTTTAACCGTTTCATATTTTCTCTTTGGAAACTTAATTTTCCACATTATCATAATTTCTAATGGCAGCCATTAATTAAGTTTTATCAACTCTTTAGAAATTAGAACCTAACTTTTAGAGTTCTTCTCGTGGAGAAGAAATTTAATGGATGAGTTCAAGTTCAGAAGCTTTAATGTCTAAAGGGAAAGCAATAAAAATGTGAAAATTCGGTAGTCATTTTGTGCATTTAAAATTGACACTTAATGTGATAAAGATGCCAATGACTCCTTTATTGCAAGAGGATCTGTGCTATTAAGTTCTGAAGGGTGTGAATACCATCAATACAATCCTGCTGTTTGAGTAGCTCAATATTCAGCTTATAGAGGCCTCCTGACTTGATGATTGGGGAAGGATCACTATTCTTTGAGAAGATATTAGTTATTATAGTATAATGATCTGACAGGGCATTTGGCTTCACGTGTACACTGTTCAGGTTGTGTAATGTCCCCTAACTATCAGTACTCAAATTTACCCTAGATTACAATAAAATCAAGTAGGGTTGAAGGATACCTTTTGTATCTTGAAGAGGATCCTGCAAAAACAAGTTTAGGAAATACTATAATCATAACTTATAATTAAACATTCTTGCATTAATATAAATATATATAAGATTAACAGTTTACTTAAATCAGATTTAAGATGACTCAATAATGGAGGTAATAAGGAGGGTGATTTGATGAGGTGCCCGAGAGACCCCCGACCCTAGGCCCAATAGTGGATACCATCCCTCTTGGCCTCATGTGGCCCTTACCATACAAATGAGGTGGCGTACCTAGTTTTGGTGTCCTATCACCATTTTCCTCATCCTTATCACTCTACCTTGTCTCCAATGGTTTAACATCCTAAAGCATTTGTTCACCATGATACGGGTCATGAGTAATGTATAGAAGGGTGCCCGGAAAGTCCCTCTTCCTAAGCCCAAAAACCGTCCTCTTGTCCCCTTTTGGCCTCATTGGACCCCTTAGTCCAACATGAGGTGGCATGCTTAGAAGGCGACCTCATCACCATTTTCCCCCCTGTGACTACCTCATTTCCAGTACCATGGTTGGTTACAGCAGTTAAATACACATTATAAATCACAGATTCCTTATGCTCATATATTAGACCAAGTTCTATATAATGAATCATCTATATAACTAAACATAAATAACAGTAATGAATCAGTAATAAATCTAAATACAAATAACAATGATGAATCAACAAAATATCTAAATATAACTAAATAATAATATACTTTATCCATATTTAATTCAGTGATGAGTAATTGTAGTTAGTAAGCCATGAATTCATATTAAAACACCTATACCAGAGATTGCTGATAATAAGTAGGTACTGTATATTCTATTCGTTGAGGGTCATGCCTTGTCCAAGTAATTTGTGTCTATTGGTGAGGGGTCGTTTGCCTTTTAAAAGATTGTATTTTCCTTTTTTACTGCTGTATGAATTAATTCTTAAGATAATTGCACTTCCTTTGCTTAAGTGTAAGAACCCTTCAAGGCTCTAACTGCTGAACTGTTTTTGGTTTATGTTGTTTGCAATTTTTTTGTGTTTTTTGAGATAGTTTAACATAAAAAGCAGTACATATGCTGAAATAAAATTTCTGAAATTTGAAAACTAAACAACTAAGAAATGTGATAGAGGATATCCGGTATTATGGAAGAAAACCCTTTCAATAAAGGCTGGCCGAAAAAGCAAGACAAGCACGCTGAAATCTCCACCAATCAGCAACAAAACCTCCAATGTGTTGATGCCAAATGATTCTTTCACCCTAGGCGGCCCTTATTATGATTTTTATTGAATTTTTGGGTGTCTCCATCAAAATCGAATCAGGTATAAATGTGAGGGTGCGGCTGGGGTATAACCAGAAAAAAGCAAATGATTCGAGCCACAATAGACAGCCAATAGTTCCTTAATTCAATGCTCTCAGTCTGCTAAGAAAATAGGCCCTCTATCTGATAATAAATTCTGAAATTTATTCCTCCAATCAGCACAATGTTGACCTCTCTATGAAGCCAATCCAATAAGCAATATCAGGTGAATATTTCACACCCTCTGACTGCTGCTACAGAGAAGAAGCAAGGCTCTCCAATGCTGATAAGCTTAGAACTTTGCAGAAACCCTTGGTTCCTCACAAACTCCAATGCTTCAGAGAAGAAGTAAATAGCCAATGCATAGAATGATGCCCAAAGTCAAACCACATGAGTAATATATAATGAAATTAAAAGAGGTGGTCGATTTCTTCCATAAAGCACCAATAATAACATAAAAATGTTATATCACTTCAACTTTTAATTTTTCCATTAAAACTTAGCAGTTGGCGCACACATAATTAATTATTAATTTGGCCCCCTTTTACTGATGCCTAATCCCTCAATTATAAAGTTAAGTTATGACTTTATAATAAGCTCTTTTTACAATTTAATAACTCTCCAACCACTTATTATTTCACTCTGCCGTTTGAACTGGGAGTTCATCCTGTAATTCCCCATGTGACCATAACCATTTCTAAAAATAGAAAGGGTCCATTTCTATCACTCCCCAAAATTGCTATAAATAGCAATAAACTCACTATAAATAGAAATCACTGCATATGGAGTCCTAGAGACCTCAAACGAACACCATTCTTGCAAAGCTCAGATCACTGAATAAGTTGCATCCCTCAAGACACCCTCTATCCAACCTCATTGGCCTACGAGGGTCAGTGGTAGGCCAATCTACTTATCTGACTGATGTCAACTAGAAGGTGACATCATTTGTATATATATATATTCATCAATTTTACATTGTTACGATCGTTCATAAGTGCGGAGATATGCCCATTTTCTCTGTACAATACTTCCCCTAATCGCTGATTAAGGGAAATGCTGGAGGTTTATGGAGCGAATTTGGAGACCTTGTCGTGGTGGGACGATTTCTTCCTCTGTTTGACTAGTTATTCTAGTACGGGGTCATGACATGATTTTTTCTCTATGAAAGCAGAAGGTATCCTTATTAGCATAAAATCTGTCCAATCTGCAGTAAACCTTTACCAGCTCCTTGGTTGTTACACTATGTAAACCAAATACTCTTGCTTTATTTTTTTTGTCCTTCCAATTGATCAAACAACTTAAGCAATTTATTTATTCTATTCCAAAAGAATTGTTCATTTCCTTTCCACCCCCAAGGAATACCTCCTACTTTATCTTCCCTGTTCTCAGTCATATCGAAATCCCCAGCAATAATCCAAGGGATGTTTGGTAGAGATGTCACCATCCATTGCCAAAGATCTATCCTTGTAGTTGTAGTCAATAGAGGCATAAATAGCACATTTATTATATAATTTTTTTATTTTTATTATATATAATTTAAATATAGGTCATGGTTTGTATATTGTGGATTGTTAAATCAACTTATAATTATTTCTGTAGTAATTACATGTCTGTTGCTTTTAAAGTATTGAAAACATTCTCCAATAACTTAGATAATTGTGTTAAATATATGTATGTGTTTTTTAATTTTTTATGAATGTCGTATCCAACTGTATCCATATTAGGGGTCTTAAAAAATGGCCATATCCATATCCAATACTGTATCTGTATCTGTGTCCATGCAACTTTGAAAAAACTGATCATGTAACTATAATTCAGGGCACAACTTAGTTACCCAGACAACCTATGTTAAATTCAATTAGAATTATGACGATAGAAAATGACAAATCTAAGAGATTTCAAACAAGTGCACCTTAAAATATGTGCATATTTAGTAGTAAAGCAACTAAAAACAATAACTATAATGGATTCAATATAAAATTGTATTATCATATTAGTTATCATTTATTGTAGGGACCACTAAAGTTACAATGTAATTATGCAGGAAGCTGGAAGAAACAAACTTGAATGTTGGGTTGTTTTGTATTTTATATAGTTTAAAATCTTTGTTTCAATTATGATTTGGATGTTAGTTGATATTTGTCGAAATTAAACTGTTGAAAATTAATAATTCAGATGATAGTTTATATTTGTAGAAATAGTTCTTAGAAATCCAGATTGCTAATGCTATGATGTTTGATGTTTTTTTTTCTATGTTGCAGCATATTGAAGATTTAACACAAGAGAAATTTGCTCTGCAACGAGCTCTTGATGCTTCAAGGACACTAACAGAATCTTTAGCTCAGGAAAATTCATCCCTTACAGAGGCCTTCAATCAACAGGTAATGAGAATAAATAATAGTTCCTTAGTTTGAATGATAATATATACAAAATTTATTGATGATGTGCAAGCCTGGCTGAAAACAACAAACTATTTATTTGTCTTGTGTATTAGACGTGTTAAAACTTCAAGACACTTTTGATATATGTATTTCAAGTGATGTCCGAAAATATGGTGCTTTATATCTTCATTTGCGAGGTTTAATGGTTTTCACTTTTCCCTGACATATTTTTACTCTGTTGTTTTGATATTTTAACTATGACCTGGAATTGTCTCTTCTCTTTTTTCTTAAGTTCCTTTTCCCTTTTCCCCAACAGTTTTATTGCCAGCAACCAGCCATGCTTATCTAACCCATGCTTAACCAGCAGTTCAAAGACATTTTGAACCAAATTTACATGGGAGGGAAGAGTGCAGGAAAGATAGATGAATCACATATTAAAATATTGAATTTAAACCTTAGTATACTATCTAAAGATACATTTGGCAGGCATGACATTAATTAACTTTTTGTAGGATATTTTCAATATTAGCAGATAATTTGTAGTTTTTAACATTTCCTTTCTGTGTATTTTAGGATATTACTCATAATTGATGGCTGCAGTTGTTTCATGATTATTAATTGCCGTATCAGTTATAACTTATACCCTTAATATGGGAAGTTGTTAACCTAGGGTCCATAGTTAAATTGTGAAAGTTTTATCAATTTCAAGTGACTATCTAATTCTTTTAGTGAACCAACTCTCAAAGGCTAGCTGACGTTGACCTTCCTTTAGTCTAGTTTGTAGTGAGCACTGGGTTGTATGAACAAATGGTTTATTCCCAAGAGCAAGATATTAAGTAAAACACCTTTTCTTCGTTTAGGGTCAATAATGTCTCTTGCCTGGTTTCTTAGTTTACTTCTAGTGTTGACTGGTTTAAATTTATTTCTATACTGTTTCTTTTTAATATTCTAGCAAACTTATCTGAGGGTACCTTGCAGGCAGGAAAGCCATAGTATCCTGTTCATTGGTTTGATTATCTTGTTTTGTCCTTGTACCTCTTTTTTTGCCCCTTTCTTTATTTTCTATTTCTTAGAATGCATGTCACTAAGAAAACACCTATTTGTTTCTATAAGGTGGGGAAATAGGGTTCACTAGCTCCTATGGACAAACTAGGAAGCTTAGGCCTATTTCCTCTTACATTGGAAGGAAGATGATCCACTAGGCTCAACGCTTAGTGGATCCAGTAGTTCTTCGCTGTGAAGGGGGGACTATGACTATGCAATTATGATTGAGAAATGCAAGATCTAGGGACGAAGAGGAAGAAAAGGTAGTTTTCTGCATGCACAAGGAGACTGGGAACTGACAAAACATATTTGGGAAGTAGATCTAGCAAACACAGACTTTAATTGACCCGTAGTCCAAATTTCAGGCCAAAGTAGGACTTGGGCAACTTGCTTGCCCCATTTCCGACAGTTTCCAATCCGATGATTTGTAGATTGTAGCTCTCCTCCTGATATGTTTGTATCTCTTTTTGGGCGTCTGCCATCTGTACCTACACGCAGAAAAGAGGGAAAAGGTTGTGTAGAAAGGGGTTCACTTTAGTCAAACCCCAGTTTAAGAATTGACCTTGAAATTGAAATGAAACATACTTGAAAGGAAAGCATGCTGATATGTAGCAGAAGCTAGATTTGAGAATTATGATGTCTTATACCTTGATGATGCAAATCCCTCTGAATGTAATCACAAGCATTGATGCAATAACATGATTCAACAAAAACTTAAAAAGAAATCATCAAAGACATGCTTGCATGAAGGTTGTTGAAGCTTGCCACAATGAAGAATATGGTGGGGTGAAATGTCTTGAATGCTTAAAAACTTGCTTTTGATGACTCGAAAATGTGAAATTGTACTTAAAAGCTCCAATTGAACTTGTGATCTTACAAAATGAGGGAGGATACCTTGTTTATATACCTTTCCAAACCATATTCGGGTGTTAAAATCAAAGGAAGCCAATGTGGGTGTAAAATCCCCACTTAAACTTCTTAACCATTACATGGTTTCAATATAAGGCCAAACATCGGGCTTGGTCGCCCCATTCCTCCCAATGCAGTCTTAAATTGGGACCTATTGATGTGAGTTTTGTGACCACTTCAACATGCAAGATGAAACACTTAGTATTCCAGGATGAAACACCAAATATCAAATCCTCTTTTGAATAAGGAAGCTTAGATGCTAAACAATGTTTATGATTGTATAATCAATTAAGAAAACCCCAAGGTTCCTTCTAATTGTGGACTTAACTCAGTTTTGTGATGTGATTCGCTGGTAATTACTTGGGGACTTACGCTATTCATTCATGAACTACTATCAACTTTGCAAATAAGAATGATTTGGCAATATAGGCTCTTCAACTACTTCTAATGAAACAAATGGAAAATAGATTTGGGTTTAGGAAGCTAACAAACTCTACAATGTAAGAGACTATTGATGGTGAGGTGAAGCTCTAACTAGCCCTTGCTTTGCCAAATCAACTACGCAGAGGAGGGTGCTTGCTTCTAAGGATACGTGGATGATTTTCATATTGTCACCACTCATTCAAATTTCCAATGATGTCACAATCCAAATGATGCAATAAGGCTCAAACTAACCTTACATTGAAATTTGCAATCAACAAGTACCAAAAGGTATGAACATAAGTTTCACAATGATTCACCAATCAACAATATCTTCCATTCATCTACTCAACTACTACTTCTATTCAACATAAATAAAATCCTAGTCTAAGTGAGGAAATATAGAAACCATGCAAAACCCTAAAACCTCACAAACATTCACCATGATAACAACAATGAAGAAGGAATAATTTTGGCAGTATATTAGCAACAATCTCTGCAAATCCCCCCTTTACAAATGAATGACCTAGATTGATTTGGAACCAATGGCCAAGATTAAGCCAACAAAGCCCTAAAGTAACTAACAACTACAAACATTAAATGCTTATCCAATTACATAAAAGCACTACTTTGTGGGCCTATGAAAAAATTACATTGCTTTTATGGACCAATGAGAAAATAGGTTAGGTGAAGACATTAGGTGGACTCCACATGTACACTTGGAATGATTTGATTGGATGAACTTGGACATGTGAAATCGGAATTTTCTGATTGGTTGAAGATGAGTGGCCGCCACCTTAGCATGCTTATCTTGTACACTTCATCAATTCCACTTCTCATCATCATAAATAAGTCCTTGCATCTCTGGTAATATCTCTTGATATTCAACATTTCTCAGTCTTTGGTTGGTTGTGATGGCTCATATTCCTAAATTGCTTCATGTTCATGAATTTTCTTCATCTTTTGGAAATATTCTCATTGAAATGGCTTGAATTTGCTTGTACTTGAAATCTTGATTTCGTTGCCTTGATTTTGTAGAAGTGACATAGGTGCTCCATGTAGTTGAATCCTTCAAACTGAACTTGGATTTGAAGTTTGTGATAACCTTCTTCATCTACTTGTAGGCTTGTTCATTTTCCTTGTTCTTTGCTCTTTGAATCCCATCTTGAGGATTTGAACTTGAACTTGAACTTGGATTTGGACTTCAGACTTCATCTATGCTTGTCATCTTCATTTTGAAAATCACCTCCATATTAACTTGCAAAACAAGAAAATGTTTGTGTTAAGTTCATAAAATAGTGAGCACAAACAATCTAAAGCATTCCATCTAATCTAAGCATTGCAGATGTATTTGGATTAATCCATGCATGTACATTGAACAAATCCCAATCCTACTTGAAGTCCCATTTAAAATGTCTTCTTGAATGTTTACCTTGCTGGCTGATGTCAAAAACCTGGGTGCGCACATAATTTCACGTTTTCATGTTCAAAGCTGGTCTTACCATTGCACCTTGTCTTCACCTCGTATTGTCTCCACATTGTCTCGCCATACTTAAATCCCTTTACAACTAGATCTTCCATTCTTTCTCAATGATGAAAACTTAGACCTCAAATCAAGCTTTTGCCAATGTCATATCAGACCCTAGACTTCTTAGGATTTGACTAAATGTTGAAGCCTTACTAACAATTCCATGCCTCTATTGGCTTGACTCTTATGACTTGTATCTAGACCTGATCAAACTAAGCCTCTTGATCTGAAATCTTCAAAATTAAACTAAGGCTTACTAAGACATCTAGATACCTTACTGCCAAGCGAAAAGAGGGGGTCCCTGTTTGCAATGGAGTGATGGTGTGAAAAGGTCACAACAGGACCAGAGGTCCGAATTGGTTAGAGGATGCCAAAATTACTTGCAGAATTGAGCTCGGGTGAGCAGAACCAGATGCAGGAGGCGATACATGCTAAAATAGGGCTTAGGTAGGAGAGAAATTGCATACTGATGCAATTTACGACGCTACAGTTTCTTTATTCTAAGCAATTGTTCTTTGAGTTTGAAATTTTTCATTATTCCGTGTCAGGTAGTTTTCTCTATCCCCTTTCAATGAACTTGGATTTTTGCAACTTGAGAAAATGAAAGAAATTATATTATTAAATTAGTGTTGTTGCTGATTAATAGCTAATATGAGTAGTCTGTAAGGTCTTTGATAAATTTGTTGAATAAGGATTGGAAGAAAGGTTTTGGAGGAAAAGTAAAAAGAAATTGGTCATGGAGTAAAACTACAGGAAAAATTACCTTGGGAAAGCTCCACATAAGTTGCCATTTTTTGTTCATACATTCATTCTATTATTTCCTAGAGTTTGCTTTCCTGACTCATAATTCTCATTATGCCTAAAAATTTCTATCTACTGCCAAATTAAATTGTAATGCACTATTTGAGACATGCTAGTGAAAAACTTTGTAAACCTGTGCTCTTGCTTGATATACATTTCAAACTTTTTTTAGTAAATAATAAATGAAAGCTATTTAATTAAGCATTGATAAGCTGGGGGATTTTCAAAGATAATTGGTTCTGGTCATCATTGGCGGACCAATATTAGCATCTCCTGTATGTCTAATGCCACTGTACTTTCAAGGGGACGATCCATGTACTAAGCATTTATTTGTTTGTTTCTGACCTTGGTCTTCATGTTTGCAATTTTCCATTTTATCCTTTTAGATTTTATATCTTTTCTCTTATTGTGATCTCAAACAGTGAGTTGGGAAAATCAGAATATGTGTATGCTCTATAACATCTTCAAATGTTTACATCTGATGCACAAAGTGGAGAAAATGGAAGGAACATTAAGGGCTATACAGAAATATGGTACCTTTTGACAAGTGAAACCTTGTAACAATAATCATATGGTATTGTGGATGAATAGAGTTTTCTGTTCCCATGCATTCTAAAGAGACCCTTGTGTATGTCTTCGTAACTCAAAAAATGTATCTACTGAGTGATATTTGGTATTTTGAAAACTTCAGATAAGTGAGTTTATTAGTTTACTTCTTGTTCCATTGTTGATGCTGAATTGAAATCCATAATGAATTGCATGGTGATTTTAATTTATTTAAATTGCAGTTTGAGGCCTTTGTATTACTATTTTTTGGAAACTCAAGCTATCTCTGTAAATTTCACGATTAATTCTATAGACAGTATCTATTGATTCAATTCAAATGTTGTTATTCTTTCTGTCCTGCTTAATCACAATGACTAGCATCTCCAGATGTACATGATAATACTCTTTTAATATATTGTCAGGGTGTGACAGGGTGCAGTCGTTAGCCAATTAAAATCTGATTTGGATAGACAACAAGAGGAGATCAAGGCTCAGGTGGTAAGTTATAGTTGCACGATTCAGATTGTCGATTCTACACATTTCATTAATTTATCATTTATCCATTGTAATTTATTCTGATAAGGTTTTGCATTTTGCCTAAAAAGTGTCTGCTCTTTTGCCATTATGAAAAACAGGTGTTAATCTATGATAATTTTTAGGATGTTATTTGTCTGCAATTACCATTTAGCTGCATATGTTTTTGAAAAGTCTATCAGTCAGTCTTTTGTTAATTAGCATTATTTTGGCTGTGCTAGACCATACATTTAAGTATTGATAAAACCATGAAAATGAAAAGTGTCACTTTCTTTCGATTGATAAAACCATGAATATGAGTAGGCTACACAAAATGTTTTCAGGTCTCAAAACATAGATATTTAAGTATTTTATATCTGGTCTATAGCATAGAGAGCCTAACACTTTGAATACTTGATTCTGTTAGGTTCACTTCATGGATTTAGCTAGTTTATTTGACTTCATCAAGTATTATTTATTTTTATGCTGGAGATTGTTGAATATCTTCAGTAGACATTAGATAGTAACTGTATAGGATCAACTTGCAAATGCCTGAGACTGAATGTTTGAAACAGTGTAATAATGCACCTGTAAGGGCTATCATTGATTGCCCGGGCAAATTCTTTCTTGTAGAGGTCACACTACTTGAAAATGCTGTTACCTTGTTCTGTTTAGTGTCATGGATTTTGTCACATTTATGCCTATAACTCTACAAAAAATATTTTTCAAGAGATTTCTTTATGTTTATTAATACAATCTTTCTTCGAGTTTCCAGGATGGGGAGATACTGGGACAAGGTTTTGAGGATGGCGGGGGATGGATTTTAAATAACTTAAATAAACTAAAGCCAGATGGAATTTTAAAAAGCAAATACAATGTGCTGCATCTGCAGGAACATGGAAACTTTAATACTGTTTAAGATTATGTTAGTGCTATCTGTGACACTGATTAGATTCATTGATGCAGTTTGCTGACCCAGAGTCAGTACTGCTTCTTTTTCATTTAGATGGCTGGATTTTTATTTATGATGTAGCCTTCGGTAGTATATATATGATAAGTAGGAGATATTTTCCACAACAAGTCAAATTGTGATATTGCTATCAGGATTCAACTGTGTAGTTTTTTGAGTCAAACTCATTGACTCATGAAACATGGGTCATTGAGTTTGACTCAAAAAACTACACAGTTGAATCCTGATAGCAATATCACAGTCTATATATGATTCACACAGATCTGGACATTATGGCTGATGAGCTTCTTGTTGTACATTTTGTTTTCTCAATAATACAACTGTAAATTTAAAAAATGTATGATGTGTTGATGCCTTGAGGTACAATGTTTACCTGGTTGACATGTTGCTGTTTTGTGAGGCAGTTGGTACTAAATACATTGAAAATGGAGTTCGACAATGCACAGCTTGAGTGCAGCGCTGCAGATGAGCGGGCAAAGATGCTTGCTTCTGAAGTTATTAGTCTAGAAGAAAAGGTATTTGTTTGGAGTTCTGAAGTTTTTTTTGTTTGTTTACCATATGATTGGATTTTCATCTACTCTTTTGTATTTTTCCTGGAAAACTGTGAAGAAATTCACCTATTTTAGAAATAGGGCTTGATAATCTCATTTGCTCAAATGAATCTTATTGGCAGTTAGGAAAAGTTCCCCTGATGAAAATAAATCATATGATAATTGTATTCTTATTATTACTGTAGCTCAGTGAAATTAATGCTTGTTATACATAATTTGAGCTCTGAATAATCCCTTTTAAGTACATGCTGAACGTTATCTTTCATCAGCCTTATCCACTCTTCAAAGGAACTTCGTTCCATCCATTCTATAATGTTTTATAGGTTTTATATTAGATTTGCCAATGATGGATCTTAGTTTTAGTTCATATAGTTTCTGTGTAATGTGCTGTTAATACAATTTAACACTACTACTATCAAATGCTAAGGATACCTACAGCAATATTGAGAATTATGGAAATAAGGCTAAAGCAAGTAGATGAATTACCCAATCATCTTATATAATGGTAAGGTTTACATTAAAAGCTGATATGTTTGAAAACACTTCTTCACGAGATATGTATTGATCAAGTAATTCTATTTCCTTAGCTATAATAAGATTAATGAGACAAATTATTCAACAAAATTTGAGCAAGAATTTTAAGGTTGTATAACACATTGTAATTAAACCTCATAACCACTTCGAGGGGGATACTTTCCATAGTCTTCAGTAAGAACTTAATACTCAATATCATGACACATAAACGACACTTCTGCTTTGGATGCCACCAAGACTGACTTAACCACCTATATGAGACTATATTAATGATTATATAACTTAATTGAGAGTGAAGGTAGCCATAAAACTACTACTCCTAACCCTATGCACCTGTAAGATTAAGGTACCATCCCCCCTCCTCTTCATGCAAGCATTGCCCTTGATACCAATCAATTGTGAATGCTTCTACATAAAATCTTTATCTTCCCGTGTGGTAGCTTCAACAAGAAAATACATTCATTCATTGAAGTTTTCTATGATTGTTTGAGTCCAAAGCTTCTTCTTGTGTGTTTGAAAATTAAACTCAGCCTTCAAGCTGGGTCTTCCCTGTACATCTAGCCTCAGGTAGCACTGATTGTGTCGAAAATTTATGTTGTTCCCCTTGTGTCTTATTTCTGTTGTATGCAATTGCTGGTACCTCTTGTTGGTGTTGAATGTGTTTTCTATTGCTCTAACCTTTGGATGCATCTTCAAGGAAGAGGTGGATGGATGGTGGATAGTGCGCTGTTATTATTTGAATGGCACGATCATGACTAGCTTTGCAAGGCAATCCTTCTGGCACATCCTCAACAAATACTAAGTACACTCCTATAATTGTTCTAGAAATGTTGGTATGGAAACCTTGACTCTTCTTCTCCTCCTCCTCCTTGCATGTCCATCAATTGCAACAAGTTTCAGAATCCCATTTGAATGCTAGCATTTGGATCAGGAGTGGCTTGTTTGGATGATCCAACTTGATTGTTTAAAATATCATCTCGTGCCTTTGATTTAGAAATCAGAAAATAGAAAAATAACTAATTTGCAGCCTTGGGAGCAAATTTAGTGGGAACCCTAATTTCTCAATAACTTGTCCAAATTTGCTCCAATTGACCTCAAATTTGGATTATAGCAATTTCAATATGGATTTGAAAACTTGTTAAAAATCAGGAAAAAATTCATGAATTTGAGAGATGTGTGTCTAATTTGATATCTTGAATTTTAAAAAAATTTGCCTTGATTCTTGCCCTTTCAAGTGGTAGAATTATTCTCTGATACCACTTATAATAAAACAATTTGCACCATAGAAGAGACTAATAGAACTGTACCTCCTATTATATGTTGGATGCTACCTACTTTGATTTGTATATTTATGTAAGACTATATATTAATGATTATATAACTTAATTAAGATAGCCACAAGCTGACTACTCATGAGTCATAACCCTATGCACCTATAGGGCTAAGGACATAGCACACATAAATGGCCTTTTTTCATGAAACCAAATTAATAGCAAGTCATTTACATGATAGTTCACCACAAAAAAAGATGTTTTGTACAGATACACAATAGCATATTTGATTGTGGTGTTAATGCAGCATCTGTTATGTGATGTACTACAGGACAAATTTGTCAAGTTTGTTGGCTGACCTGCATTCATGGTTACCATATTTCTCAGATGTTCACCACTGGCACACAATCACCAAATGATTCCTTTCTTGAAATGAGCTTTTCACAGATTGTATGAATATGCAGACAAGATTTTTTCAACCACCATGTTACCACCCTGAAGTTTCAAGTGTGCTTTTTGTGAAAAAGTTATTGTTCTAGTGGCCTACTTTCTCCCCTGGCTATAGGGATATTATTGCAAGATGTCCTTTCCAACAACAGGCTTTTGGTCAGATGGTTTACATTGCCTCGGAAATTTTTGAGAGCATTTTACTTTCAACTCGATACAATTCTCCTACAGGCTCTCAATAGCATTCTAACTTAGAGCCCACAATGATTCTGGCAGAAGATATCACAGATGTGTGGTCTTTAAACTTTTCCTTATTAAGGAGTACAGATGACACACTATCACTACTGTTATAGTAATGACGTCCTTATGTGAGTTGCTACTTGTAGGCAATATTTGTGGAAACTAATTTCTCTTTATATTCTAATGGAATGTTTTTTTCTTCTTTTACTGGAATTTTATTTATATTTTGCAAGGAACACAAGTTTAATTGTATTTTCTGTTTTTATTTACTGTTTTTTTTGGGCATTAGCAATGGCTCATTGTGGAAGAGTTGATGACAGGCACTCAGATTAAGATCAAATGGGTTGAAGTTAGAGAGACAACTGGAGACAGCAAATGATGAAGTTGCTTCCAATAGGTATTTTATTTAATTTATTGTTTCTTGATTCAATCCAATGCTTCTTGTACTACAAGTTATTTTCCTGCTCAAATTTGATCCTAGATCAGCTTTTGTGAAGCTTCTTTCCAATGGAGAACTGAATTTCTATGAAGCACCGAAGTTGGGAATTTAGAATCTTGTCTTTGATATGTAGTACATACAACATCCATTGTCTGTCTTCATTAGTTTTTGATAGTCTTTCATTTTAGCCTCTATATGACTTATTGGATTCTTAATATAATGTCATAATTACTATTTTACCAATCATATAATGGTGCATGACTGCAATACAGCTTATTCTAGCAGCATTATATGCAGTTTGAGACACAAGCATGGTTCTGTGCTATAAATATTACAACAAATCACTGCCCTGCCAGCATCTTTGACTGTGACTACAATGATTGTTGAGTTGTGCCATCTTTTTAAGTTTCCACTGTGTTTGCACCTATGATGTCACTATGCTGTAGACTTTCAGGGGATTATTGTAAGATTTTTTTCTGGGTAGATTGTGTAAGAAGTTTTTTCATCAACGTTTCGGATCACACTCCGTGATCCATCATCAGGATGATACAAGAGAGCTCAAGGAGAACAAAAAGATGATGGATGATGATGGATCATGGAGTATGATCCAAAGTGTTGATAAAAAAAACTTCTGACACAATCTACTCAGAAAAAAATCTTACAATAATCTTGATGGATTGTGGAAATCGGATATCTTTAATTTCAGGGGATTGCCAAAGATAACCTTGTACGGTAATATAAAGAAAAATGTTGGGCATCCTTTAATAAGACATTTTTGGAACTCGTAATAAATTCTGCTTGAATTCATTGAGCCCATGAAGAAGGAAATATATTATATTTCCTAGTACTTATTGTTTCTCTTTGAATGCTTAGAGTAATAAGATCTTTTCATCTAATTGAAGTTACATTTACTTTTTCCTCACAGAAGACATATTTCTAGTTTGGAGAAGGAGCGTTTAGATTTACGGTCTACTATTGATGCATTGCAGGAAGGTAGATAGATTTAGGCCACACAAGATTTAAGCCATCTACATTTAAATTTAAAATAGAGTTTATCTACTATTGGCCTGAATATAGTTTTGAATAAGCTTTGTGTGGCTACCATAAAACAACATATATGATTCTTTCAAATTCATACAATGTACTTTATTTCTTACACACTTCTTGTTGTTACATCAGAGAAAAAATTATTACAATCTAAGCTTCGTAAGGCAGCTGCCAATGGTAGTTTTGATTTGCCCATGTCTACAAAACCTTCAAAAAATGTAAAAGAAGCATCTACTTCAACAGAGGATATTGGTAGGCTTTTGCTTCATAAGCCCTTTTTTTGTGTGTATTCCTGTTTATGGTATTATATGATTGGTCTTTCATTTCTCTTTATATATTTATCATGCATTGTTATGAGAACATGATAATACTTTCCTTAGCTGACTTCAATTGATAATTCTGTTTGCAGGCATTGAATTATTTAATTTTCCAGGTGGCAATGGCTTATTTTTGGGTAGACAGGATGGTGTCACTGCCGTTACACCTATGTCACAATCATTATTATCAACTGCCGATGTTCATCAAGCATTGGATCCTCAATCTGCAGGAATTGTATCTTCCACAAATTTGAGTTTGTCATCTTTCACCAACACTGCAAGCAGTTCGAATTTAAGCGAAAGACATCATATGCTGGACCTTCCTGTTGCAATCCCAAGTGATCAGCAAAGAATGGTTGATAACATCAACTCTTTGATTGAAGAGGTAATAGTTTTGTTGCTTCCCATGATCTGACTGGAAATTGGGGGTACCTGTGAACCCAAATATTTTAGGTATATTACTATATAGAGTAATTTGGCTTTGTCAGCAACAAAATATGCAGCAACTATGATACAAACTGTACAATGAAATCTGACCTTATTTGAAAAGTGATGCATTTAAATATTTAGCAAGCAAAAAAGATTTCAAATTTGCAATTATTTTCTTGATTTTTAACTATTAAATAAACAATTGTCATGGCCCTGAATTTTTTGACATTGTTATGTGCGTTCAAGCTATATTAACAAGTTACTGATTTGATTATCTCGTGAAAACTAGTTATTGAACCTTTCATACTAATGAATGGTTTATTTGATGCAGTTGGCATTGGAAAAAGAATCTCTTGCAAGGGCTCTAAAAACCGAGTCATCAGAAGTTAGTAAGCTAAAAGTGAGTGGCAGCACAAATGATTTATTTTGTTAAGTGGGATATCTAGGAAGGTTTAGATTTTTTATAACACAAGGATTTTAAAAGGTAAATGTTTTATAACATAAAAAGGCTTTTACTATTTTGAGCTCCTTATTAGTTCAACTGTGAAGCTTAATGGCAGGTCGTATTATGGAACATAAACCTTTTTATATTTGTACATGTAAATGTAGTAAATGTTTCTGTATAATTATGTGTGGTAAATGTGACAGAAAATGGACAACGTTTTTCTGCAATTTATTGCTAGTTTATGGAAAATAGGTTTCTAATGCCAAACAAATGTTGCCACTTTTTCACGATTCTTGTTTAAATTTGCAGGCTTCAAACCAGGAGCTATCTCAGAAGTTGGAGTCACAGACTCAGAGACTAGAGCTTCTGATTTCTCAGAACATGGCCCATGGCAGTAGTGCATTGGGACCTAGGAATATTGTCAATATGCAGGACGAGTTAGAGTATGTGGATGAAGGCGATGAGGTATGTCTCAGTAATCCCAAGTGTTTCTCAAGTTTTCCTGTTTCTACTACATGTGATAGCAGTCCACAGAGTATCTCTTTGGCAAAATGCAAACCCTGCAGTGCAGTGCCTAGCAATTTACAGTGAATATTTCAGTGTGTGGTTGTAATGTCCCCTTTTTGGGATTGCCCTAATTTTTGCCCTAGAATCACACATTCCATTAAAATAAGAATTGTAAGATGGTTATAGATATAACTTTACCACTAAAAATGCCTTTTAACAAGGTATATCCTGACTGATTTATACACACACACACACACACACGCACACATGCATGCACACACACACGCGCACCCATGCACACGCACACGCACACGCACACACACACGCACACACGCACACACACACACACACACTATTGTTAGTGTGATATAATCTGCCTTAACCTTTATAAATTGATAATACAGAGATATACAATCCTAACCTAACGATTAGGTAACAATAGAATGCGTGTTTTTTTCGTTTTATGAAAGAAACTCATTTATAACATTTAACCTCCATATGGACTATCCCTCGCAATTAGTGCCTTTGTATGGTGTAGCCCATGCCCATTCCACGGCTGGCCCTATTCCTTTTCCTTTGTATGATGTAGCTCATGCCCATTCCACCGCAGACTCTTGCCTTTGTATGATGTAGCATGGCCCATTGCACCGCAGGACTTATCCTTGGCCTTTGTATGATGTAGCACGACCCATTCCACCCCAGGGCTTATCTATCTTGTGAGGAATTAGTCTAATGCAGTAAGAATACAAGCACACATAGCACTCTACCTAAGTCACACATTTTATATGATTAATCATTACAGCTTGATGAGTAGGCTCTACATCATACAAACATATATTGCAACATAATATACAGAACCTAATTAGGATGACAGTGTTTTATAGCTATCTCTCTTATGCATAATAGTTAAATGTAGATTTAGCTTATGATAAATGTAATATGTAAAGAAAATAATATGTTATCAATTCTGTAAATGCTTATATATTTCCAGCATAGTTATATTTATATCAGACTATCTGCAGTAATTATCAGAACATTTATTAAAAAATCTGCAGATGTATATATATACATACACTCCATTTAATTAGTGTGCAGACACATATTGATATTTATACATTTCATCTAGATTGATATCAGATCAAGTGAAATAATTTATACACAAGCTATAATTAATTTGCAGTCCTATATATATATATGAACAGTAATATGAATAACTTGTGTGCAGATTTATAAACAGCAATATGTGCTTAGAAATGGATGAAATAGTCTTACTTTTCTTTCTGGGCTGAGATACCTTTCAACGATCTCCCTCAGATTTCTTCCTTGCTATTGACTGCTGCTGACTTCTTTTGATGCTTTTCCTTTGTCTTATATTGTTTTCTGACTGTAATGCTTTATAGGCTCTGATTGGATTATAAGTTCAAGTCTGATGCTTTTTTCCTTTGATGCTGGCTGGGTATTACCTCTTCTAACATGTATTATTGTCTGTCTTTTTCATGCGTTGCTTTTTTTCCAATAGGAGTATAGTTGATACATATAAATACCTTCCAGGAGATATGCGTGAGGTGTTGTGTATATTAAGTAGAATATTAATTAATATTAGTATCACATAATATATATTAATTAATTTATTAATTTGGCAAATGTTTTAATACTATAAAGTGGATATTATCAGTTAAATTCATCAAATATGTGAAAGATGATTAAATATTTTAATTTAATTTAAATAATAATATTACTATTATTTATGTATAATATTATTTATATTTATTAAGATATTATTACTGATTTATATTGCAATTATATTATTTATTTTATTTTTTTAATTATTACTTATTATTAAGTCTTTTTTTCAGAAGAGGGTATCATAATTAGGGTTTTAAACGGGGTACATGACAGTGGTGGAAGGGACATACTTTATGGCTTGCTAAAGATATTATTTAGTTTTTTTAAGATATTTATGAGCATTCTTCAATTGATTATCTGTTCTCAAGAAATGGCTACATGCACACATCTTCACTTAAATTGGAAAACATCATAAAGGGTTTGAGAAAGTAATAGAACATGCTATTCATTCATTGGAGGCATTTTCTTCTAGGAGCCATTCTTTGTCAGTCTACAAACCTACCATAGGAATCGAGCCCTATGTTGAGTGCCTAGAAACCTACATTATGATGAAACGTGTTGAGTAAATATGCCCCCTATTCTACCGCAGCATTCATTTGCCTTTTGGCATTGCCCAGCCATCTCTTTAGGTTAGTGTTATGGGCTATTCAGTAGTTGACAGGTGTTTTCAAGTTTGAACGAGTACTTTATCCATTGTATTGGGTTCCTGTATCTGAATTACCTTCTAAGACATATATTATATATTTTACTAAATTCTGCAAGACTTTGTCAGATAAGGCAAGGCTTGGCTAGCATTCATCATTTTTCACCAATACTAGAGTGAAACTTGCCCAAACCCCTTCCATGGAGGTTCACCATCTCCAAGACAGTAGTCTTCAGGGCATTGAACTCATCATAGATGGGTAGAAAAGCAAGTAAACAAGGGACTGAAAGCAGGGTTTCTCCAAGTTTCCAGGACGTTGGAATGTGGTTTCAAGAATGGCAAAATTTTCTCTGAAACTTGGGATGGCAAGGTATGGCTATTTAAATAATTTAAACAAAATATATTTCTAAAATTTTAAGGAGTACATGTTATATGTTGAATTTGCTATGACAGTCCTTCTCCTCTCTACTCTTTAGGAGGTTCTAGTATTTTTTTGGTTAAAAAACTTAAATGAAGCAACCTGTCCAATTCTGAAAAGGGAGACATCACCTCGAAGTGCCCATGTTCTTGGGATGTCAGGACATCATCTGGACCCCTGCAAACATGTCCCTGTGGAATGTTTGGTCTAAAAGATTGTTGATGTGTTTAGTTGTTGCATCTAGAAAGTCATTATCCTAGGTTCTAAACACAGTTGCTTAAGTTTACTTAGGGACCACATAGGAATATTCCCACTTTTGGTAGTGTTATCGCATTATCACCTTTTCACCTTAATTGGGATTTCCACCTTTGGTGGACTTCCACTTTATCACTTTTCCTCCTTTTATGGATGTGTTACACAAACTCATTTCCACATTGGAAGGTGATCCACATTTAGTGGACGTGTGGCTTAAACATCTTTCCACTTTGAAGGTTGATCCACCTTTAGTGGACATGTGATACTTTCACTTTTCCACCTTTGTCGGGTAATAAGTTCTGTATATGTATCATGTCATAAGATTACGGCACTTGTCATAATCTTATGCCTTTGGCCAAATCTTACAATGATGTTATGTTCAGAGGAGGAAGAATGTTTTTGATATTGTTATTTCTAAACTGTATGGTTACATCTTACATCTCTATTTCTACATAAAAATATGTTCTAGTCTATTATCCCGTGCCACCAGAAACAAATCATCTGTTCGATTTATTATTTGGTTTAGCCTGAGGCACTGCTTACTGATTTCACTGCATATATTAGGCTTTTAGTAAAATTGGCAATATCTTACTTTCCCTCTCTATCCCTTTGATGTCCCAACTCTTGGTTTGATTGCCACTCAGAATAAAATAATACTAAACATAGATGACAATGCAAAATATGGTGACAAAAATGATATTAAAATTTATCTGGTTAACCAGCCAATGTTTATTAATTTGAAATTTCTACAAATTTCTGATTAATCTTCTGCAGTCATTTGAAGTCCAACCGAAAGCATTATATTAACGTGTTCTTGTTATGTACACTTTTATGCATGCATATGGTTTTATGGATATATCATGCTCTACTTTTGGAAAATGTTGGTCTATTGAAATCCTATGGTATTTTGCTAACAGGTGGTTGAAAGAGTATTGGGATGGATAATGAAGCTTTTTCCAGGAGGTTCTTCGAAGCGTCGCACCAGCAAACTTTTGTGATATAGCATTGGAATATTTCCTTCAACTAGTCGGCTTCCCAACTTTCATTCTCTAACCATGATGGTTCAGCAGGGTGGCTTTTTCATGCAGGTCCTGTGTATCATAAGGTTTTAGTTAGATCCATTCTTTGGAGGCAAACCTCTCCGCGATGCTGTACGGGTTTTTTGCAGATTTGAGTTGCACAAGTTCGATCTCTAGTGGGCATACATAATTGACCACAAAGGTCTTCAAGTACTTGACCATAAAGAAAATAATGAGATTTAAGAGTGGCAAATTTCTGATTGGATTGTTACTCAGTTTAAAGGCTGCTTTCCATTGCAAGAAGCATGAATGCCTACGTTTTCAACTTTCGTGGTGAGAAGCTCATTTCTTTTTTGATCTTCAAACAATGTCTAAGAAATGCATAATTTGAATTATTGGAGTACCTTGTAAATCATGAAGGGTATGTTTTCCAAACGCTCTATTACCACCGGGGACAGAAATTAATTTTTTCTTGAAGGTGTATGGCATGCCTAAAAATTAAATATGCCCAATTTTCATACGGATGCTGGATAAATGTTAATTTTCTGCTATCTCATAAGTACTATTGCGTATTATCAAGGTTTTGAATAAGAAATGCAAGTTACATGTACTGATTGGAGCATAAGAGGTGGCATTGGCACTAGTACTAATAAAGCTATCCCTGTGCTGTAAAACTTGTTCGCTTCATTTTTATGGGAAGGGTCTGTAAAGCAAATAGAAAAAAGACTGTTTTTAAAATATAAAAAGGTGCCCGAGCTCTTCTGCGAGTACTATTATATAAATTTAGTTGACCTAGCTAAGTGCTTTTGACCAGACTTCTGTAGTTCAATCCTCTTCACATCTATGCCATTCCAAATACTTGGTAGCCTCTTATGGTGCCTCAATGACACACACCTCTAATAAGTAAATTGAAATCTTGATGTTTTATGCAGATCTCTGCAAATATAGAGGTGATCAAGGTTTTATGCACGAATTCAAAATTTTCCGATTTATTCATGTGGGCACTAAATGCACATTTGAGAAAAATAAAATAGGTAACATTGCTATTGAAGGCAAGTATGTAGTAAAAGCATATTCAACTTCATTTTGAATTTACGTTTTGTTTCATTTTCATAAAGATGGAAAATGTCTAAATGAAAACATCACAATCATCATCACAAATTAAAGCGTTTAGCATGACTGAAAATACTCGTCTCAAAGCAAATTCTGGATACAAAAGTAGTCAAGAATTTCAAACAAAGTATTTCTTCTTTGAGTAGCTAAAGCCTAGGTTATAAATTTGCAAGATTTCTTTAACATGGTGATTGTCTTCCAAATACTAAAATTCTTTTCTACAATGCGCATTGTAAAACACAAGCGAGTATAAATTGAATAGGTGTACGTTATGTCGTAGAAAAAATATCTTGGGGAGGAACGTAAGGGAGAAAATGAAGTCGGAAACATGTGATTTTTATTTTTAATGAGTGTGAAAAACACGTCCGTACAAAAATATCATATTTACTCATTATTTCACTTTAAAAAAATATTATATTATTATATTATAATTAATATTAAATTATTATTAAGATATTATATTATTATATTGTAATTAATATTAAATCATTGTTATATTGTAATTAATATTAACTTATTATAATATGATGATATATTAATTAATATTAAATTATTATTTAAATATGATTTTATTATTATGTTTTAATATATTTTTCTTATAATTTTTTAAAATTCTCACTAAATTGAAAGAGATTGTGAAAGAGATTTTAGTACAAAATTATTATTGTATTATTATATTATTATATTTTTATTAAATCTTTTATTAAAGCAAACACAAAATAAAAGAATTTATATTTGTAGAAAAAGTGAATTTTATGTAAAACACTTAAAATCTTTTATACTTAATAATATTATTTTTAATCTATTATTTTTTTTAGGTAAGCTTATATAAGTAACTGATTATATTCATTGGAAAAAAATAAAATATATAACTTCTTATATTCACTGAACAAAAAGAGTAGATAACAAGTTAAAGACATTAATAGCCCAGCACCCCGGTAAGAGCGCGAGACACACAACCAAAGCAAAATGCCTATTCCCAAGGAGAATCCCGCAGGATCATAAGCATCTCTATCCTTCGTGTGATGGAAACGATAGCCGTCACCCTCCAATGCAGCCACAACCAAACTGATTAAGGAAAGACAGAATAGGAATTCTCTGCGCCAATCTTTAGACTTTGACATAGTATGCAGTTCATATTTGACAATGAGAGATCATGCCTTGTTAAATCCCTTTGGCTCAGTCCAAATTGAAGGACCTAACCAGTCAATTATATTATATATATATTGTAATAAAAAGTATAATGTTAAAAATAATAATAAAATAATTTCTTTTGATTATGCATATTCTCAAGTGTTACAAATATGTTAAATTAAATGTTTCTAGTTTTTATTGATGAACTTATTTTGCATATGTAATACACCTTGGATATATATATATATATATATATATATATATATATATATATATATGAGTGTCAATTTAAATTGTATGAATAGTCTTATCCATTGACAAGTTATAATTAATATTTGAAAAAAAAAAATATTAATTAAAGCGTTTACATAAAAAGATTACATAGATTCCAATCAAAATAGGACTGATCTTAAAAGACAAAAACACACGAATACCACTGGCTACAAACTGAGCCCAAACCATACTTAAAACTTAATTCCACCAATGCCAAACCTTAGAACCCAGACTTGACACAAAATCTTTAGGGAGACCACCAAATTGTCAAAATCCAACCCAAAAAACTATCCATGTCGAGAGCCTCAATGACTATCCACGCCATTGCCTGCTCTACCCATCGCCATTGTCCCTATCACCATGCCATGGCTAATTGAACTGAAGATAAAATGAGCCTCACCAGCTCGTCACCAATCATCTATAACGCGTCTGAGCAGACCACATTTGTAAAGCGCTTTAGCAAGTTTAGGTCTTGCTCCATGTCAATGCCCACCCTCCTCCGTAAGAAATCCTTTCTAATTGTAGCCCAATGCTGGTGTCGCTCCAATCTAGCCGCATCCAGATTCATAATGAAGGATTGCTTGGCCACTTTTGCACCAAATTGCAAGAGTTTAGGGAGATTCCTAGGCCAAGGTATTCCAAAACCCAGTTCTATGAAGACCACTGTATTTATGTTATTAACTAAGAAATCCTCCTTGAAAACCTCTCTGAGAAGCAGGGGAATGTCCACTTTTGTGCCACCCAAGTCTAAACATGCTGCCAGAAACTATGAGATGTCAATATTAATCCAATATCTATTGACAAGATTAAAAATCCCTTCCCAAAACCATTCTGATGACCTCTATTGCCAAAAACCCAGTAATTTAACACAGTTTTTAATATTGATAAAATATTTAAAAATTTAATTTAAATTAAATACATGACTAAAATTATTTATATATAAAATGTAGACATGTCAATTTAAATCACATAGGTTTTTAATTGACTAGAAGTTCTTCAGTTCATTCTGAGATATTATAAAAGATGATGGGTATTGTAAAATACCTATCTTACAAAGTTGCAAGAAATGAGATGGGGTTGCCACCTCTTAATGCTACAAATCACAATACAAGGGAGATCACTTACGCCATAGGCCCTATACATATGATTGGTCTAGAAGACCACAACAATATGATAGACAAGGGATTTTGAGTAATAGTGTAAAAAAAATCATGATCTTAAAAAAGATAATGTACATTATTTGGACTTTTCAATATAGTGTGAAACCTACTACCTTCTCATGACGTAGAAAACTGTGTACCTATTTAATTGAACACAAAAATGAAGAAATCCCTTAAAAAGATGAAAGTCCACAATAATACAAAAAGAATATTGAATAGTTAGATTTTTTCAATATTGTTTTAGCGATGGAGAAAGTGATTATAAAAATGCTTATCAAAATTTTTCTTAAGTGATAATGTTATTGGTCCAAAACAACTTGCATGTAAGAATGAATGATGATGAGAACATCAAAAATGGGAAAAATGATTCTCACTAAGGTTGCATCTATAGATGCTCATAATGGCTACCAAGTGCCAACCATTTTTCCCAAGGGACCACAATAATGTTGTAGAACCAAAGATGGGTCAACTTTCCTTTGACAAAGGAAAGGTATACTACAAGGATAAGACCAAGACTAATGACAAAGGGATATAATCTCGTACAACAAAATCAACCAAAAGGAGATTAATCCGTAAAGACAAAACAAATGTGACGCTGGCAGTTGTGAAGAGCACTTCAAAGGGAACATGCTTCTTATTTTGTTAATCTGCAAGTAGGATCTTAAACGCCATGCATCTTATGGTGGTGGGTTGGCAAATGGAACAGGTGTGGTAGGTGGTTAGCGAACGAAGTGGGTCTGGTTGGCGGGAAGGGCAGCTCAAGATCAGATGAATTTGTTGATGATGGTCTTCTGATGGGAAAAGGATGGTAAGTTTGTGGTTTCTTGATTATTAGCGAATGGAACCCCTTGACTCCAATGGAATCTTTCATGTGGAAAATTGTGATGATAAAACTGATGGTGGGTACCCTACGATTTCTACTCTTGGCTTTGAGGAACTTTTCCCTGGGGATGATCAGTCTATGGGACCTGAGAGTCTAATGGATTAGGCTTCGATTTTCCAATCCATTAGGGCCCGTTTGGACCACGGCATATCGGCCGTAATTCCGGTATATCGATTTCCGAATATGGTCTGCCATGTTTGTGTGCAACATCATAAGATGGAATTGGAATTTCGGAATTCCAATTTTGCCC
>MU226370.1:421313-436084 GCA_018584345.1 Thuja plicata | reverse complement strand
CTTTGCAATGGCGGAGATAAAGATCGAAGGGCCGATAAAAACTGTGGTTGTTCTTGTCCAAGAGAATCGATCCTTCGACCACATGCTCGGATGGATGAAGCGGATTAATCCAGAAATTGACGGCGTAACAGGGCAAGAATGGAATCCCCTGTCCACTTCAGATCCCAGCTTTGCCAAATTATTTTTTGATGACAAATCGGAATATGTGGATAAAGATCCTGGCCATTCATACCAAGCCATCAGAGAACAGGTCTTTGGAAATTCTACAGACATTTCCGTGGATCCTCCTCCCATGAACGGATTCGCTCAGCAGGCCGAGAGCATTGAAAAGGGAATGTCGGAGACCGTGATGAATGGCTTCAAACCAGAAGCTGTTCCAGTCTATGAAGCCTTGGTTAAAGAATTTGCAGTTTTTGACAGATGGTTTGCGTCTGTTCCAGCCTCAACGCAGCCAAATCGGCTCTTTGTTCCAGCCTCTACCAGTATCCCCCTTCTACTCTGTTCTACAGGAATCTCAGAAAGCTCAAGTACATAACCAAATTTCACCGTTGCCTGAAAGACCATTTTTCCGTTCCAGAATCTTCTTAGTCATCTTCCGGGTGAACCAAACAGGTCATCCCATATATTTGAGAATTTGATCTTCCAGAATTTCATTTTGAGAATTTGATCTTCCAGAATTGACTATATCTGGCATTTGGTATTCCGTGGTCCAAACGGGCCCTTAGTGATGTGAGGCCCAAAAGGTGGGTATCCGTCTTTGGTCCCAAACCGAAAGGCAAAAGCTCTTTTTCACTGGTTAAGGTATTCTTTGGCCCGTACTTTGGCAAGTTCTCCATTTTTCGTTCCAGATGGAATAGTTGAGAAAAGTGTCTCTAAGATGGAGACGGCCTTGGTTGAAAAGTTTTTGGGCCCTAGGCCAAATATTGAAACGGTAAGAGCTTAAGCAACTAAAAATGCTGGAAAAAAGGTTAACTAGATATTACTGCCCTGTTAGATAAGTTATTATCCTTTGCATTTTCTTGCAAAGATGAATTAAGTGATAATATGGTTGAGGGTCAATGGGTCCTTGGTTTGCTGATGAAGTTGTTTGGTTCTCATTGAGCCCATCAAGGAGCAAGTCTTGCTGCAAGCAAAGGTTCAATACCATAAGGGATGAGGCCGAGATTGTAGACCGGGCGGATTTTGGTGGAATGGATACCCCTCACTCCTTGGCTCTAAGCCAAAAAGGTTCTGAACCTTCAACAACAACAAAAAAAATATGGCCAAGGGGCCATGGCTAATTATAAGTCAAATTTAGCCCTCAAAAGATGGGAGTTGACGTTGGACACCTTCCAAAACTCCTTTAGCATAGCTCTAGTATGGGTTTAGTTTCCTAGTCTCCTAATGGAGCATTGTGATGAAGAGGTTTCCAAGGGCATGACACGTGCTTTTGGTCAACTCATTTATATTGATCCGATGACTATTATAAGGAGGATGGTGTTTTCTTGAATCAAAATCTATGTGGAATAGAATGCAAATTTACTATCATCCACAAGTATCAAATCAAAGTTGAGGGAATCAAAGAATGGTGGATGCTTTAAATGTAAGAGGAAGAGCACTGGCAGTAGTAGTGTCTCTCCCAAATTTTGAAACCTTTCAAGAAAGTCTAGAGGGAGGGGCTAGTGGAGAACAAGGATAGAGATATCCTTCTATGTTCCCAGTCCCTTAGACCCTTGGTGGTCTTTTGTTGGACATTAATAATTTATCTTATCTTCTCTTATCTTATCTAAAGAAGCTGAACAAGGAGATATATATATCCCTATGAAGAAACATGGATTTTCTAATGCTTCCCCTTCAAAGAAATTTCCTATATTGAAAGAAGCCAATATGTAGAGTGTTCTTCCTAAAACTAGTTTTGGAAAACCATCTTAATTTAATGCTCTTTCCTTGGAAGAGAAAGAAGCAACTAAGACCTTGGGTGTATGAGCCCCCCTCCTAATGCCACAAAAATCCAAGAATTCAAAGGACGAGTGATGATTATGAAGAGCCAAAGGTTAGTTCTGAAAGGAAGATGGTGGACCAGTGCCAAAGCTCAAGGGATTTCAAGAAAAAAATGGTAGTATTTTCCTCCTTGAGGAGATACAGAAGAAGGGAGATAAAGAAGAAGGCATCACTTGTTTTATGATATTCCCAACCTAATACTTTGGATAATAATTTCTTTGAGGGAGTGAGGCTTGACTGAGCTTAAGTAGGTAGGAAGGTTTCACAAGATTTCTTGGGAGGGAACCCCTTCTTGAGGAAAGAGGTAAGATGTAGCATGGTGCTTTAGAGGAACCCCTAGATTCTACTACTAGTTTGGACCAAATCACTCAAGATGGTAACTCCTCAATTTATCTAGATAGATGTTGTCTCAAGAGTAAGATTGATATGCAAGGAACCCAGGTAGCCCTAAAAAAGAGAAAATAGAATCTGATCCTCTTATCATCTTGGAAGGAGTTGTAAACACCCTAAATTCACCTTCATGGATCTATCAATTCGTGCCTACTAATTGTTTTTCTAAACCTTATAATTAATTTAATTTTATCTAATTAATTATTTCCCCCTTTGATACAATTAGTTATATTTCCCCTTTCTTCTAACATTTAATTAATTTTAGGTTACTAGTTGTGTTGCTAGTGTGCTGTTAATGGTCCGTTCTTGACCTTGTTGTAAATTCACTTGTATTTGCCAACACCTTTATTTTTGTGCTGTGGTTGTGTAAGGGTTGGCCCCCTTGTTAGGCTGCTGATTTAATAAAAATATTTAATTAATCTTAATTAATTAAATGTATCCTAGCCACCTAGTCTAAGGTTTAATTAATCCTTATTAATTAAATCAAACATATGCCTTAATACCCTTATTTCCTTAAAAATCCCACAAACTAATTAATCTGTAATTAATTAGTTAATCTCCATTATTCCTAACCTCATAAGCCTATTTTCTCTAATTTAAAATTCCTTCACACATGTGGCCCTTTTTCTCATAATATAGCGTCATTTACTCCCTCCAAAAGGTGTCATGCCGTTTGTGCCCACACATGTAACCACCCTAATCTTCCATTTGCCCCCCTACATTTCTCACACATCTCGATTGACTTCCAAGCGTGCTCCCCACTTGTCACCATCACTCTTTCCCAAGGTTGCTCACATGTACATATGTGAGCACACCTCATTCCTTTTGCATGATCAACTTGTCTCCCTCATGCCTAGCCACTTGTCACAAGGCTATGAGTTCAATCCACCCCACCTCTTAACATTCAATCTCAACCCTCCATTCATCTTCAATCTCAACCATCCATTCTCTCTTCAAATTCTATAAATTAGAGCCCTGTCCTCCCACAAATCCATCCACTTTCATGTTATTCTTATCATTGCCCATTTGCCTTTAGAATCCATATCCATTGCAACATTATTATCCCAAATTTCCTTTATATATTCATTTTTGTGGAAGTTTTGAGAGCATTCCCCATTTTATAATATCAAAGAGCAAAACAAATGGAATTGAGTGCTTCCATTTTAGGTTAGTTGGATGTATGAGGTACATGTCTAATTTTGTTTTGAATTTAGTGTTCATTTCATTACTTTAATAACATGTTCTCCCATATACATTTTGGCACACTCCATGGGACCCATGTCCCTTTAAATTTGACAAGAACTTTTGAGTTTTTGTGAAGGTACATGTTATAGACTGTGGATTGGCATCTCTGTCTTGCATCACTGTCTGTGCTTTTCAGCATCTCCATCAAAAAAATGTCATCTCTGCCTACTTTACTAAACCTCTTATTTTGTGTGTAGCAGACATTGCATATTTGAGTTATTTTTGGGTTTAATAGACTGATTTGCTAATGAGAACATTATTTTGCTAACCCACGTTCACTAGATATCACCAAGTAATTAGTTTTGCAGGGTTTTCTAATTTTGCTTAGCTAACTGTATTTTGCAAGTCTTTGATTTGGCATCTCCACCTAAAGATCCTTATCTATGCTTTTCGTCGTCTGCGTTTGCAGACCTGTATCTTTGCATGTTTGATTATTTTCTTAGTTACTATATTCGGTCATTTTATTTTCAGAAAAAGACCCAAAAAAATTAGATAATCATAAAAACACAAAAATAAAGCTAGTTGTTATCCTATTTTAAATTAGTTATTTCTCATATTTGGCTAGATTGGTGTCCTCGATTGTGAATCACCGTCTGTGTTGTTTGCCATCTATGCCTGCACATCGACGTCTCCACCTGTGCTTAGGATTTCTTCTTTTCTGATAATGCTAACAAATTTGTTCAGCTGTCTTTGATCGTCCAAGAGCAAAAGCTAAGACTACTGACTATGGTTTTGTAGGGATTTGTTAGTTTAAATTTCATTGTAAGTGTCTTCTTTAAGGTAGTGACATTAAAGAAGAATAAAGCGTTTAATGAACCAATTAGTGTTTTGCATATTTTGAGGATTTTGGAAGAGGTACATTCCTTGCAAAATTCTCGTTTTGTTTAGTTTAGGCTAGATCCCTTAAAAGATTGAACAAGATTATCCTTTCCCCTTGTCTTACAATGGATCTTGGGTGTAAGAGAAATTATGTCTATCTTTTTCTTTAGAGGGTTTGCCTTGGGAAAAAAGTACTCACCCATGGAAATGACCCAAAGCGATGCTTTTCTTCAGCCCGCTATACAAATGAGATTGAGGTGAAAACCAAGATTACTTGGTGAAGTTTACCTATACCGACAGTTCCCAGTAGCCACATTCATGTGAGCTATATCAAACCCTTGAGTCACTGCCACATGCATGGGCACCAAGTCCCCCAATTGCAACTAAAAGCCTAGGATTTGTAGCCACCTTTTTAGCTTTGGTGTAGTGGATATAGTGCAAAAGGATTGCATTGTCCCCCCAAGTTACTCACCATATGTTTTTCCTTGGAGTTGAGGTGGAAATTATTAACTTAGCCTTTTGGGAAGAGGGTAGTTGACAACCAAACGGGGGTACCCAAGCTCAACGAACTCCCTGCAAAGATCCGAGTATATCACATCTCTTAAATACAAAGGTGTATAGTATGAGGGTTGAAGAAACATCATGTTGTAGGCCTATTTCACATCACATTGTAATCCAATATTGACCATAGGTAGATAGATATTTTGTGATTGATGATTTGTGCTAAGACCCATGTAAATCTTGGGCTTTGAGGAGCCTTTGATTTTTTTTTTTTTTTTTTGTGATTTTTCATTTTCTATTTGGTTTGTTTTCTTGCCACAAAATTGATCATATAGACCAATCAAACCATAGTCAAACCCAAGCAAACTTGTAAATTAGTCCAAAATTTGAAAATTGTCCTTCAATATTTGGGAAACGGCTATGCGGCTGACAAATTATCCCTGATTTGACCATTTGATAGCATTTATTAATTAATTTAAAAATAAAAAAACAACTTCTGCATGGTTTTAAAATTAATTAATAAATGCTATCAAATGGTCAAATCAGGGATAATTTGTCCGCTGCATAGCCGTTTCCCAATATTTGTGTCTGTTGTTCGGCGTCTGTGCTTTTCAACGTCTATGCTAGATAAATGGTGCCTTCACCTTACTAGATTGTATCCTATTTGTCAAAACCCTTCGCTGCATGCATCTATTGTTCGACACCCGCGGTTTTGGCATCCGCGTCTGACAAACATCACCTACGCCTCATTAGAATGTACCCTCTCCATCATAAATTAGGAAACCTTCCATTGGTGTTTGTCTTTTGTTTAACGTTTACACTTTTCTAGCACTTACGTCTGAAAAATGACGTCTATGCCTTATTAGAATCAAGAGCCTCCCTATTGTACTTTAGGGAAGCCAACTATTGTAGGATTTAGTTTGACCTAGTTTTGACCTCTATGACCTAACACATCAACATCCAAAACATCTATCCCAAAACATTTGACCATTCCATTTCAACCAACCCATCATCCACTGAAATTCCATTCACACATACTTTAGAATGGCCTTAATCATTGTCCTATCTTTCATTAAGACCACAATACCCTAATATTTTCAAACTTGGTCATCCTATAATAAATCCTTATTCATTCTACAAGTCATTAATCAAACCATATTTCAACCTCCACTTTGGACATAGGAACATAATCAATCAATTCAACTTTATCCAATCAAACAAAAATCCAACCAATCATCTTTGTTTATCCAATTTAATTCAATCCATCATCTAATCATCATCCAAATCCATTAATCAATCCAAAATTACAAGGTCAAGAATTTATATGTTTGGGTTAACCTTATTTTAATCTCTAGCTAAATATAGTGCTTAAGAACTTTCCTATCTTAAGTAGTGTGTTTGGTTAGCCTTATAGCATTTGGATTAGTTAGCTTAGGCATTTTCTCTCCCTAAGTTCGTGATCTACAAATCATCCCATCCTATCTTTCTTGAGAAGTGATCCTATCACAAGTACGAGAAGATATGATCCCAATCAATCTCAAAAGCATCAAAGGATCTAGCTCTCACAATGTTATTTTGACCTTTTACATCAAAAGCAAAATCATAAATCCAATTCAAAACCAACAAAAACAATCCAATACAAATCAAATCCAATCAAATCCCTAATCCGATCAACACCTCATCAAAATAAAATCCTATCCGGAATAAATTAAGGTCAAAACCAATCAATCCTTTGGTCCTAGTCCAAAGATCATCATCTCTCATTTCTCATCCATCAAACTCCATTCAATAATCATCATCCATTTTAAAAATAAAAATTCATCCAATATCACCACCCTTAGACATTCCCAAATCAAACTTCGTCAACCCCCATCACCCTTCATACATCACAACCCCTTAAGATCACAATTGTATGGTCCAAATCCGATCACAAATCAAACACATGATGTCTTCTCATTTGAACATCCATACTACCAACAATGATGATGTGAATCCTTTTAGGAATGCCTAATATGAGAGGTGCTCATGTAGAAGACATCACTAATCAACAAGGGGATGATAAATTAGTAGACCAAGAAGACATTTTCCCTTGGTTGGATATCTTTCTAAAAGATACTTACAATTTAGAGATGATAGACAAAGCTATTAAAGCTAGCAAACAAAAAAAATTCATGAACATAATTAAGGATGAAGGAACACTTCTACAAGATTTTCACATCTCACAATTTACTCAAAGCACCACCAAAACCCAAAACACCACCATCATCCAAACAAAACAATACATCATTATCCACGACTAGTCCATCTAATCAAGCAAACTCACAACCATTTCAAATTTCACAAAAAATTCTACAACAAATCATTAGTGCCATACCTAAACAAACCACACATGCTAGAAACCATACTACCACCAATACCACTCATGACATGAATGAAACCGTGCTCAAATATGGTCAAACACAATCTCATTCCATTCCCTTCTCTACATCTAACACACCATAATTATTTGCACCTCCTACGCTTGGGCTGAATCCACCCACTATCCATATATTATATTTCTATCAATATGTGCCTCCACCAATGTCCGTCATTTCTACATCAACCAATGGAGCACATCATACATATAACCCATTCACCTTTCACAATGCACCATACCTTTCCCAACAAGTCCAAAATATCCAAACACCATCTAATCAACCAAATTGACCCAATCAACAAAATTGCAACAATCAACCATAACAACAATAATCTTAATCAAATTGTAACCCAAACAAAAATTCCACCATTAAACACCAACACCAACACCAACACTCATCAAAGTTTCCAATACACACTCCCCACAAAGTCCTTGGATGCCATCTTTTACTACCTTATAGAATAAAATGTGATGACTTATCTAGTTACCAAGCCCTATGACGAAAATCAACCTAAACCTGTTTGGTATAATGATAATGAAAATTGCGAATATTATCAAATCAAGGGTCATGGTACAAATAAATGTATGAAGACCTTATCAATAGAGGCCAAATTGAAGTTGAGGGACACAAACCACACTTTACAAACACACAACTAAAGATGTACAATACTCCTTTCCTCTAGCAGGGGAAAGATAAATCCCCACCATCCAATTCCCTTCAATATGACTACACAAAAATATTATTAGGGTTTGATTCCCTCATCAACCACATAGAAGAAGCAAATACCCAAGTCAATACCATCACAATTAGTGGCAGTGACTGTAACGCTACCACTTGAAGATGATGAGGTACCATCCAAGGATCTCCCTCCTCTTCCTCTCCATCCACATTTGCTCCACCCACACCACACTAAAGCCTTCTTTATCAGCTTGGGAAGACTCTTGCATAGATTTCCATTCTTGAGATTCTCAAAACATCACCCCTCCATAAGGAGATCCTTGAAAAAGACCTTCTCAAGTCTCGTGTTCCTAAAAATATCAACATCCCAATTCAAAGCCATTATTGGAAACCTTGTTGCACAATACCACCTTGTATTCACCAACAAATTTGTTTGCACCCATGAACCAAACCACAGTAAATCTTTACATAGAAGTTTTTATTCATCACCAAAAGATTAAGAGATTCCTTATAGATGGTGGATTCGGCTTGTACCTTTGTATATTAAGATTCATAAAAAAGTTGGGATACGCCGATGATTTGTTTGATCCATTGAAGAAGATTACCATCAAGGCCTATGATGACAAATAAAGAGAATAAAAGGGCATCATTACACTACCTCTTCAAGTTGGTCCCGCATTGGTCAAAACCACATGCCAAGTCCTAGACCTTAACTTTTCATATAACATTCTCCTTGGTCACCCATGAATTCATGCCATGTAAGTCGTCCATTCCACTTTTTGTCAATGCCCTATATTCCCTAACAATGGTAGAGAGATCATTATTCATAATGATCCAAAACCCTTTCAATACTGCAAACTCCTTGATTTGAAACACACCAACCATTTTCTACTCAATGATCTTGCCACCCGATCCGTTGACCTTTCCAATATCGCCTTGTCTTCCAAATCCCTCATATATGATACCAAGATCATTGAAAAAATATCTGGAGAATATAATATACAAACCACTCTTTATGTGAGTAAACATGGTTGACCTACATCTTTGATCCCTAAGGACAAGCCCACTATCCAATACAAATACACTACCTTTGAGCAATGGGGACCACTTGATGAAGAAAACCTAGATGTTATGTCTTGGTTGTACAAAGAAGAGGCATAAGAACCTATTAAAATATCGAAAGAAAAATATCCTAAAGCAGACCCTATAGTAGAACACATGGAAATATCATGAGACATGTTTGGGAGCTCAAGAAAAAGGCATCCATGATCCTATTAATCCAAGAGCATATAACCACAAAATGCCTCATATATCACCTAGAGACTGAAGTAACCCCTATAGGTGCCACACAAGTATCTTTTTATTTTGACGACCCCGAGGAGGAATTCTATGAAGTATTTTGCAAATACCTTGATGCTTATCTCTTAGGATCTACTCACATTTACACCATAACTAATGTAGAACTTACGATGCACGATCTTACTCTTGTACACATTAAGCTTATAGATTGGTACCAACAAGGATCACCACCTTTAAACATATGTTATTATGAAAAATCAAATAAAAATAATAAGCTCTTGCAAATAGGTTATTATCGTCCCACTGTGAAACATGATGCTTATCACTTTGTGAAGAAATGTGTCCCATGTTAGTAGCATGATAATTTGATACATGCACCTTCTCAATTGTTATAATCAATTATTACTCCATAGCCCTTCTCTTAATCAGGGCTCGATCTTGTTGGTAAAATCCACCTTCCATCCTCCAAAAATAAAAAAATTCATTATTACTACTATAAATTACTTCACTAAATAGGTTGAGGCTATCCCCTTAACATATAGTAATAGTAAAAAAATCTCCAAGCTTATATTGAATTACCTTATTTGTTTCTACCAATCCCCTAATGTATTGTCACTGATAACGGAAAACCCTTCAAGAATCAGAATGTCTGTGAACTTTTCCAACAATTCAATATCCAACACCATTTCTCCACTCTATATTACCTGGTGAGTAATGGTCAAGCTGAGGCTTCAAACAAAGCACTCCTGAAAATTCTAATGAAGACAATCAATGAAGATGACCATGATTGGAACTTACAAGTTAATATTTCCCTATGGTCCTACCATACTTCCATCCAAATATCTACTAGAACCACCCTGTAACCCTTGTCTTTGGTTTTGAAGCCGTACTACTAATTGAAACAGAGCTCCCATCCTTGTGAGTCTCCTTATAGAATCTATAACCAGATGAAGAATATCAGGTTGCGCACCTTCAAAAGCTTCAATTTATTGATGAGAGGTGTCTTAATGCCTTAAATTACTTGCATGTGTATCAAAATTTCCTTTTCATATAGTGTAATAAGATGATCAAGCCCCACGAGTTTGAATTTGGAGACCTTGTTCTTATGCAAAATTAAAGAAATCTTCAAGAAAAGGAAAATGAAGTAAGTTTTGAACCTAATTGGTTGGGGTCTTATATCATTAGCACTAAATATGGATTAGGGGCATACTATATTGCTACACTAGAAATAGAGCCTGTATCCAATCCTATGAATATTTCCCATCTTAAGCACTTCTATGCTCAACGTTTTAGGGTATCCAAGTTCTAAAAAGTTCAAAAATCCAAAAAATTAAAAAATGCAAAACATCAAAAAAATTGAAAAATAAAATAATCAATAAAGAGAAATAAATTTTTCCATAAGTGAAAACCACTTTGGTGGCACTATGGATAAATACCATGGTGAAAACTTGTCTCAGGTGCCATGTGTAGAAATTCAATCCACCAGCTATTTGGTAACTCACCCATATCACTTTGCCACTTTCCACAATATTTCATTACACTTCACTTTCTATTTTCCATTCCCTTTCATACATTCACTACCTTCCATTCATGGCTTGGACACATGTCCCTCCATCTCACATATTCATACACTTGCATAACATCACTCATTCCTTTATCCATCCCCTTTTGTGTGGGAGAGTTTTTCCAACTCCCCACCCATTTTCCTTGTGATCCTTTCACACATCACTATAGCATCCTTTTCATCCATCCCCCTCATGCACTTTTCATTGTTGTCTCCCTCTTGGAGATGATGAGTAGTATCAAACTTAGGCAGTCAAGGAAAGAGAATCCCCAATGGAGATGTCAAATCCTTGCAGTAATTATCAACACAATAGAAAACAACAAGATACAATCGACAAAAACATGAATTGCATCCAAACAACAAGTTGAATTTCTTTATACTTGCCAGACTGTAAGGCCTTCCTGGTTTAGGCCAAGTACAAAGAAAACCTAACAAAAAAACCCAACTCAGACCTATTCTAGATCTTACTAAGTCTCAGAGCTATCCTCTAGCAGCTTCTCTACCATTCAACCCTTCTCTATACTTTTTCCTGATCCCCCTCATTAATCCAAACGAATGCAAGCCCTAAATTTATACAAAACCACCAATAAGTCAGCCTCAACCAAATTTACTTATCCCAAGAAATGTGTTAGACCTAGTCGACCGTAACCCAAATTAAACACAATACTTAATTATTTCTTGAGGACCTATCCAACACATAGAGTCGGCCACACAAAGATCTACATAGGAAATTATGCCAATCATCACCAATGATCAAAACAATGACTGCAACCTCGATCAATCAGCTGATTAACTCCAAGAACCAATATCACGAAGAAACACAACTACCGATAGTGAATCGAAAGTATCTCACAAAATAATCCAAAAAAATAAGTTCTATCATAGATAGAGAATCTATGAAAAATAAGGAACAAATCCTTTTGAACGCTCTTGTCCAACATCTCTACAAATTGACCGATCACAAAATATCATAAAATTGCCTGGAACTAGAAACTCCATACATCCAGTCATGGAATCCAACATAACTCAAGCATGGTAACTCAAAATGAGTTTCTATCATAGGAAAATCTTCCTAATGGCCCCATGAACAACATATGATTACCGCACCTTCTGAAGATCCACAAAACTTCACCGAGCCAACAATCACCCAACCGGTGACCAAGAACAAAAACAAACACAAAAATGGTAACAAGAGTCCACCAGAACACCAATAATTTTTGGATGATGCAAGATTACCAAGGACCCAAGATGCTCCTGCATCAAACACGTGGGGTATGCAAATATTTTCCATGGGAACAGGTCATGAAAATATCAAAGAACAATGGACAGTAATCCCATACTCATTCTTCACCCACAAACCTTCCTCATTTGCAACTTGCACTTCCTTCCTCTTGTCATCTATTTGGTAACTCACCCATATCACTTTTCCACTTTCCACAATATTTCATTACACTTCACTTTCTATTTTCCATTCCCTTTCATACATTCACTACCCTCCATTCATGGCTTGGACACATGTCCCTCCATCTCACATATTCATACACTTGCATAACATCACTCATTCCTTCATCCATCCCCTTTTGTGTGGGAGATTTTTTCCAACTCCCCACCCATTTTCCTTGTGATCCTTTCATAAATCACTATAGAATCCTTTTCCTCCATCCCCCTCATGCACTTTTCATTGTCGCCTCCCTCTTGGAGATGATGAGTAGTATCAAACTGAGGCAGTTAAGGAAAGAGAATCCCCAATGGAGATGTCAAATCCTTGTAGCAATTATCAACACAACAGAAAACAATAAGATACAATCGACAACAACATGAATTGCATCCAAACAACAAGTTGAATTTCTTTATCCTTGCCAGACTGTAAGGCCTTCCTGGTTTAGGCCAAGTACAAAGAAAACCTAACAAAAAACCCAACTCAGACCTATTCTAGATCTTACTAAGTCTCAGAGCTATCCTCTAGCAGCTTCTCTACTACTCAACCATTCTCTATACTTTTTACTGATCCCCCTCATAACTCCAAATGAGTGCAAGCCCTAAATTTATACAAAACCACCAATAAGTCAGCCTCAACCAAATTTACTTATCCCAAGAAACGTGTTAGACCCAGTCGACTGTAACCCAAATTAAACATAATATTTAATTATTTCTCAAGGACCTATCCAACAAATAGAGTCGGACACACAAAGATCTACATAGGAAATTACACCAATCATCACTAACCATCAGAACAACGACTGCAACCTTGATCAATCAACTGGTTAACTCAAAGAACCAATATCATGAAGAACAAAAACTACTGATAGTGAATCAAAAGTATCTCACAAAATAATCCACAAAAGAATTTCTATCATAGATAGAGCATCTACAAAAAATAAGGAACACATCCTTTTGAACGCTCCTGTCCAACATCTCTACAGATCAACCGATCATAAAATATCATAAAATAGCCTGGAACCAGAAACTCCTTCATACATCCAGTCGTAGAATCCAACATAACTCAAGCACGGTAACACAAAATGAGTTTCTATCATAGGAAAATCTTCCTAATGACCCCATGAAAAACATATGATTACCGCACCTTCTGAAGATCCACAGATATTCACCGAGACAACAATCACCCAACCGGTGACCAAGAACAAAAACAAACACAAAAATGGTAACAAGAGTCCACCAAAACACCAATAATTTTTGGATGACGCAAGATTACAAAGGACCCAAGATTCTCCTGCATCAGACATGTGGGGTATGCAAATATTTTCCATGGGAACAAGTCATGAAAATATCGAAGAACAATGGACAGTAATCCCACAGTCATTCTTCACCCACAAACCTTCCTCATCTGCAACTTTCACTTCCTTCCTCTTGTCATCAACCAAGTCCATAAAATGATTCAGATCCCACTTACCATTATGTCCAACCTTAATTTCATCCTTTAGGTCTTCTCTCAACCCATATCTTCTGCAAAGACTCATATGCTTTTCCTTCTTCTCCTTATCCACCAAAGGAATCAATCTACACCTCTTACCATCCTTGATAATGGTAATTACATTCTGCCTACAGTCATGAACACTCTCTGTCATACTGCCAAGGTCTACCTAGTAAAACATGACATGCACTCATGACCACTATGTCACATAATACTGCGTCCTTATAAGAACCAATGCAAAAATTTACCATGCACTATTCCCTTACTTCCACCACATGATCAACATGGAACCAACCAATACTATAAGGTCTTGGATGTCTAAGTATTTTCAAACCAAGCTTCTGTACCATCTCCTTAGAAAATAAGTTATCAGTACTACCACCATAAACAATCACATCACAACACTTATCACTAACCTTGCATCTGGTCATGAATAAACTCTTCTGATGATGAGGTTCTGCATCCTTACTCACAATCACTCTTCTAAGCATAAGAGTTTTCCCATCTTTAGGAGCATTGTTAGAGACACCAGTAGATGATCCACCTTCTTCACTCACACAAGAAAATCTATTGTCTTCCTTACATTGAAAATCCTTATATCCTTTCAAGCCACACTTAAATCAAGTACCTCTAAAATATTTACCAATATTACCTCCCTTAGGTGCAACCGATTTAGCTTCTACTTCAGCCACTTGCTTGCCCTTATCACCACTAGCTATTTTCCTCTCTCTTCCTCTATAGTTATTATGTTGTTTTCTATTCACCTTATCATCTGCCTTCAAGGCATACTGATAAGCCTCCTTAACATATCCAATCTTCAACATGTGTGCATAAATGTTGACACACTTCTATGAATCATTCCATCCAAGGTTGCTCAAGAATGAGGCCTCAAATATCGATCCATAGCTCTCTAGTCATGGAGTGCAAAGGTGTGAAATGGAGGCCC
>MU226370.1:397667-408194 GCA_018584345.1 Thuja plicata | reverse complement strand
GAAAGCAAATCTAGGTCCATTTTAGAGCACCAATTTGGAAATGTGATCTATGAAAGCAAGAAACACTCAAGCTAGACACATGAGATGTTCATTTTAATTCCCAAAATCCAAATATTATAGAGAGTAATCAAAATACCTCAAATCCAAAGCAACGCAAATTGTTTTGTTGTTTATCATAGCAAGTCCAAATAAGCAACAACAATAACAAAAACAAATCACAAACCACTAGAAACAGTAAACATTAGTGGTTAGCACAAAAAATTAGAGATATAATCGATGTAGCAATGGAAATATCTCTCTGTTATGAAATATCGTGCGAGGAAATGACAGAGCTGTGCAAGAAAAGGACAGCGCCGTGTGAGGAAACAGAAAGCTCACGCGAAGATATGCTCTGTCGCGCGACAGAATGCTCAGAAAGTACAAAAATAACAGAAATCACAAACCAGATAAAACAGACCACTGATGTCGAATCTCACATGAAGAAGTACTTCGAGCCATGCAAAGAAACACTTTGAGCCACGTGAGGAAACACCAGATCTGGCACAATCTCACGCGAAAACCCGCAGAAGCTCGCGCGAACTTTCTCTATAGACAAAAATATCAAGTACGGAAAAGACGGAAATTTTGGATCCAAAAATAAAATTGACTAAAAATAGCTATAAAGATAGAAAATGAATCTTCTGCCCGACAGTGGGCGCCAAAAATGTGTGCATAAATGTTGACACACTTCTATGAATCATTCCATCCAAAGTTGCTCAAGAATGAGGCCTCAAATATCGATCCATAGCTCTCTAGTCATGGAGTACAAAGGTGTGAAATGGAGGCCCTCAGATTTGACCTAGTTAGTGCCCATGCAAGTACACCATGAAATGAGAGATTCAAATGCATGAAAATGAGATTTACTCTATATGATAACAATGCATAAAAGGAAATTAATCTAAATGATAACAATGCATGATTATTCTATGAAAGGAAATACAAATGCAATATTAATCTATGAAAATAAACATGAATCTAATCTACATGAGGAGCCATGAATGCAAGAAGAATGAGACAAGAAGATAGAGAAGTTGTAATATCCAAGCTCAAATGCTCAAATCCTCCTCCAAAATTGCTCTCCAAACCTGCAGCATAACAATACTTAAAAATTCTATATGCAAATAAGAAGGAGAGGTCTCCTTTTAAAGGAAAGTGAACGATTGAGATTAAGAGGCAAAAATCAAAGGCTATGATTAAGAGGCAAAAACCCACCACTTAGAAAGATGTGATGAAAAAGGGATTTTTATTTAATTTAATTTAATTTATTGCCTTTTTCATTAATTAAAGTGCTTTAAGTGGGGATTTTTATTTATTTAATTAAAAGAGGGGTTTTCTTTCAATTAAATAAATTAGAAGAATTTTATTTAATTAAATGGGGGAAATTGAATTTAAATAAGAGGAATTTAATTAAAAGGGAGATTAAATCTTTTAATTAAATAAGAAGAATTTTATTTAATTAAAATGGAGATTAAATCTTTTAATTAAATAAAAATGATCAAACCTTAGGAAATATTGAAATAATTGAATAATTGAATAAATTACAATTTGATCAAGGAAATTGATTTGAATTGAAAATGTTCCAAAGCATTGACTCAAGAAATTGATAAATTGATAAAATGGGGCCCAAAGTCTAGGCGACTATTTTAGGGTGCATACACAATGTACTCATCTCATCCTAAATATTGAACCTCAAACCATTCACATACCTAGCCACCTTATCTTTAGAAAGCTCCTTGTGACCAACTCTAATGGTTACCTTGTAAAAATCTTCAGTGTAATCCTTCACACTTAGGTCCTTCTATTTTAAGTTCTACAACCTCTTGAACAACTCAAATTCATAGTCCCCAGGTATGAACTTAGTATTTAATTTTTAAACCACTAGCTTGCATCGTGTGATCTTCATTTCACCTTCCTGTTCTCGATCCTTTTGCAATTATTTCCACCATAAAGCTGCATGACCTTTCAATTTTTTCTATGCCAACCTTACTCTCAAGGATATTGTATATATTCTAACTCAAAGTGATCTTCCAACTCATTGATCCAATCAATTAGGTCTTCAGGATTCAAAGTACCTGAGTAATTTGATACTTCCAACCTATAATCAACACCAAGCCTTTCTATAAGTCTCACCAACTATCCAGATCCATCACTCCCAAAAAATATAGCAACATCCACAACTCCAAATCTTTTTGCAGCTTCCTTAAAAGCATCATCAAATCCAGGATCCTTGTGCAATCCCACAACAACAATCCTGATCCCTTCCATGACCTCATTCCTTAAACTAATCATCTTATTCCTAATCTCAGCTTGGATATCTTCCTTCATCTATTCCATCAACCTCGGATTCATTCTTGGTGGCATCTTTCCAAATATTAGGTATAACTGCCTGAGGTCGACAATTTGATTCACCAAAGATGATACCCTAACCCTTGCAAAACCCTAGTTGTCAAGAAAAAACTCAACAAGTAGCAAAAAATCCTCCTACCGACCGCATTGTGCAACTCCTTCACTGATGCAAGTCAGATCCAATAGTTTCTACCTCACAACAATGCCACAAGAAGACCACAGGTCTAGAATTCAGATCGCTACCCACCACAACAAGATCATACCATGCTCTGATACCATCTGATTCAGTCAAGGATAGAGAATCCCCAATGGAGATGTCAAATCCTTGCAACAGTTATGAAGATAGAGAAAAATAATAAGATACAATTGACAATAACATGAATTGCATCCAAACAAAAATTTTAATTTCTTTATACATGCCGGGCTGTAAGGCCTTCCCAATTTAGGTCAAGTACAAAGAAAACCTAACAAAAAAACCCAACTTAGACTTATTCTAGATCTTAATAAGTCTTAGAGCTATCCTCTAGCAGCTTCTCTTCTATTCAACCTTTCTCCAGAGTTATTCTTGATCCCCCTCATAAATCCAAATGAGAACAAGCCCTAAATTTATACAAAACCACCAATAGGTCAGACTCAACCAACTTTACATATCCCAAGAAACATGTTAGACCCAATCAAGCTTAACCCAAATTAAATACAACATTTAATTATTTCTCAAGGACCTATTCAAAAAATTAAGTTATCCATACAAAGATCCACATAGGAAATTACAACAATCATCGCCAATGATCATAATAATGAACGCAACCTCGATTGATCAATCGGTTAACTCCAAGAACTAGTATAATGAAAAACAACAACAACTGATAGAGAATCAATAGTATCTCACAAACTAATACACCAAAAAAAGCGCTATCATAGACATAGCATATATGAACAATAAGGAACACACATTTTTGACCAATCCTATCCAACATCTCTATAGATCGACCGCTCACCAAATATCATAAAACTGCCTAGAACCAGAAACTCCTTCATACATCCAGTCACATAATCCAACATAACTCGAGCACGGTAACTCCAAACAAGTTTCTATCATAGGAAAATATTCCTAATGACCCCATGAACAACATATCATCACCAAACCGTTTGAAGATCCATATAACTTCACCGAGCCATCAATCACCCAACCGGTGACCAATAACAAAAACAAACACAAAAAATAGTAACAAGAGTCTACAAGAAAATTGATTGTTTTTGGATGATGCAATATTACCAACGACCCAAGATGCTCCCGCATCACAAAAAATGCTTTAAATAAGGACCATCCCATCATATTGAGATTCATCTCATCATATTGAGCTTCATACAAATACATTGAGCTTAACCCCATGACACAAAAATATTCACATCCCAAACACCCATCCACTTCATTTTCATCAAATCAGAGTTAAAACCTCTCTACAATCAGTTCTCAACCACTACATCTATTTCCTAACCCATATATTTTTATCCATCATCAATTCCCTTACGGATGCATCCTTTCCAAGATTGGTACAACCATCATCAATCCAGTCATCCTATGATCTATCTTGTGGAAAGAAATGTGTTAGCTGCATGAATGCTTTTTTGTGTGGTCCTTTTTATTTATTTTATCTTTGGTATCCTAGGATTGTACCTAATTGAGGCTAGATAGATCCATCTATATCTTTGCATGTCTTGAATGCTGTATAATGGGGTATATTTTTTTGTAGAATGACATATTTGTTGGTGCCTTAGTATAGGATCTTGTAAGTTAATGTCTAATCCTGATTATGTAGGTATGATGATGCAAAATATTTTTTGCATATACCAAAAAGGTCTCTACCTAAGGTTGGTGTGCATTAGAATATGCTCATACAGTCATGTGTCATAGGTCGCATCAGGGTTATATGAGAACTTGCATGTGCTAAGTTAAATTTTCTATTTGAGAGTATAGTCCATGCACAAGAAAATTGTCATCTTTGCTTCTATAGTATATGGTGTGTAATTCCTTTTTCTGTATAAAAAAATAGAAATTATCTCCACATATCAACACAAGAAGCCCACCCACCCACCCATTATCCTTATTTATCCCTCCTACATCTCATACTTTCCTATCACATCCTTAAATATCACCATCCATATCCCAAGGCTCGAGTTTATCTCATCTTCTTTCTAGCCTTTCTTCTTCCCTTGTACTATGGATCACACAAAAATATTACACACCACACCACTCTTTCATTATCATCTACTTCATTAAGTATTTTCACACTTGACCGCTGAGTGTCCATGCCCCTCTATTCGTCAAACAAAAAGTTAGAAAGGAAAAAATCTTAGTGTGCATCTCCTTTTCATGATCACCTAATGTGTATTTCATTTTGTTAGATTAGTGAAAGTATGGATAAGACAAATTACATGCTTTCCAACCACTCCTATTTACATTTATTCTTGCACCCACTCATATAACCTTTGCATATCTGTGTTTTTTTTTTTTTTTCTGCATATTCTATTTTCACCCCATGACACATTCATTATTTTTATTACATTTTTTCATATAAATATCTAAACATATCCATCTTATATAGTTTCATACATCACATGCATCTCATTGATTTACATCCCTAAAATAAGAAGTCCCTTCAAAACTATGACATGTCCCCTGAATCCCTTGCATCCATTTGAATCATGTAAGAACAAAACAAATAGTCTCTCCCCAATGTATGTGTAAGTGCATCATGCCTTTCTGCTAGTGCACTTGACTATTGAGCATAGTTGCAACATACAACCTATATCAATGAAAAAAAAAACTCCTATGCCTTAAATCCTAGGTGTCACTTTCCCACTTCACTATTATCTCCTCTCATACCCTTAAGTTACCTTCCCTACTATCTTACCATGATTCCTCACTATCTACTACCATTTTTAATTCATGAACCTTCCATTGCAATACAAAAAGTGGTCGTATATTTCACTCACCCTCCATCCCGCACATGCATCACACATGCCTTGCGCAACCTGCATAACCACATGTTAGTTTCTCCTTTTAAATTTATTACACAATCAATTATTTTTATCAACAATGCAGACCCAAATATACCCTATTTGGAACAATAAAATTTTGTTCATAGTCGAGGCGTCCATCCCCCATATTTATTACTAGATTTACCAAACACACAACCTCTCTGGCTCCACCACACACCGTGTATCATACCTTCCTTGTACATGTGAGAATGTGATGCTATTTTTCACCCACTTATGCCTTGATTCCATATTATCTTTCCATACCATCTACATTTGCCTTGGTGGATGACTCAATAGGAAATCTTTTCATACTATGCCTCCTTGCCTTGCATCAAAACTAGTTAGTGTCATTTCCATATATGCATATCACACATATTCATTCTCCATATTGCATTCAGACTGGTTAGCATCATATACATCCATCCCACATGCATATCATATTGATCCATTACATACATCTCATATAGTATCATCATCTCTACATTTACACCATACATTATCACCGCATATATATACACTATATTCTATATCATTAGTATCATTAATATTCATCATAGGAATCATAATAACACATACATGTACACATCCTCTTGCATCACAACATGTCATTCATATTATAATCACATAATGGATACATCATACATCAAACACCCTAAACCATAACCAATCTATAAACTCATAAATCATGCATCATAAATACCATAAATCATAACCATAAATTTCCATAATAAATGTCCATCATAGTAAATAATAAATACTCCATAATATAAAAACTCCATAATAAGTACACATACACTGCCAAAATCATGTCATCATATATCTATATAAAAAAATGTGAGACATGGTACATTAGTATCACAACATGGGTCTAATGTATGTCTATGTACATAGTATAGGCCCTAGCCTACACTCCCCATGCCTAACTTGGTAGGTCCCTCTCCTCCATTTAGTGGTGGTGGTGGCCCTTGTGTTCTCACCCCCACTAAGCCTGCTGATGTTGTCTTACCTCCTATTCTCATCGATTGTGTACTCTCTATGAAACTAGGATCCATAAATCTCTTTGGCATTACTTGATAGTATATCATCATATAGGATTGTGCCTCTAACACTTATCTATCATGTTCCCTTTGTGCAACCAAGGTATCCTTGTATATGTCACCCATTCCCTATGGTGCTAACTGATAAGGCCTAAATATGCCATCTTTTATGCCATAGGATAGTCTTCTGCCATGGCCAATTTGATAGTTTTTATGATACTTTGATTCAAAATACTTTTATATTCTCATAAAATTAGGTGGCATGCAGCCACAAGGACATTTGACATGTTTTTAATAGTTTTGCTTACATACCTATCCATAGTTTCTATATTGAAAATAGTAAATATGTGATTATGTCTTTTTTAAGTAATTAGCTGTTTCAATGAAAATGTATGCATGTGTACTTTAGTTGATTCTATCTTGGATTGTATTATTATAACACTTGAGTGTAGAGCATGAATATAAAATGAAGGATTGACTAGGTGAATGTGCTTGTGCGTTGGATAACTAGACCCGGTCCTACAATAGGCTCGATCGGTTAAGAGGTTAATGCAATTCAAGAGATGATTCTGGGAAGATCAAAGTGGAAGAAGTTGGGTGAAGACCAAGTAAAAGAGTTATGGGATTACCTAAATAAAATATAGGAAGAATTAGGAAGCTAGATCTGTTCTTCCTTTGTTGAGACAATTCTTTCATTCTTTCTAGATATCTTATATTTCTTGCTTTCTAGTTTCTAGTTTTGTAATAAAGACTCCGCCTATTATGTAGCGTGAGTAGTTAAGTTGTTAGATGTTTTTATTTTAAATAAATCTCCACTCCTATTTGAGGAGGGGCATTATCAATTATTAGAGTTATAGTTTCATTCTGTTATTTCCATCTTTTATGAATCTCTATACTATGTTCTTCAATCAATGATAAGTGAAGTGTGTATATTTAGTTTTATGTAATTGAAGTTTTGGATACTCATCCAAGGGGGCCCACTTGGTGAGAAATCCATATTATTTAAAATAATTTCATATAGTTTCCTTTCTTGCATCTTGTTATTTCAATTCTAGTGTTAAAACTGTTCTTGCAGCCAAAACCACAGGATAACTGTCGCTTCCTGTAGCCAAGGTGGAAGAATATCTGAAGCATTGTGGTTTGAATTTTTCAAGATTTCAAATTCCTATAAAATATTTACTTCTGCATTTTACTTTCCAACATTTATTTCCTATAGCCATAGACTAGTTTCCCTTTCAACATTTGTTTCCTACAACAACTATAGAAGAGTGTGATCTGAGTCAGCCTTCGGTGCATATATTTTTCTGGCCCATTTCTAGTAACACGTCCCTAGGTTGATAATTAAATAAGTTTTTATAAGGAAGATAGATGCTCGATAGGATGTCTATTCCCTGAGTCCTGGTGAATACCTAGTTTATGAATCCTTTCTAAAAGTTGATCATTTTTGGCGCCATTGTCGGGGATGGTATCGAACCGAGTGTTAAATCAACCATTTGTAGAATTTGTTTTAAGATTATGCTTTCATCTCTCTATTTAAGTAAATTATAAATCAGAACAAAAATTTTCCCAACCAATTACTGCAAACCTTCATTCCATTTGCATACATAGAAGAAGAAGAGACACTCTATGAAGGTACTTGAAAAATCACCCCAACAACCAATTGGGAGAAATATTTCTGCTTGAAGAAGAAGAGGAGAGTCAATTCATGGATGCTATTGTAAACCTTCCTGTTTCATCATCATCATCGTCATATTCAGAAGGTGACCCCCTAGGAATTTATGTCCCTGAAGAACAACTTGAGTTTAATCCTTTTAATAAAGCCTTGTCCAATCTAAGAATTCAATACCCAGAGAATCACGAAGAAGAAAATCCATTTCCTTTAGTCATCTACCATCATCAGAATCAACCTCAAGGTCCACCCAGGATGGAAAATCCTCCTATTTTTCCATTTACAATTACTAACCAGTGAGACAATAATAATATCAAGAACATACCATCTTTGACCCTTCCTAAATTCTATGGACTTGTGATAGAGGAACCAGATACCTTTCTCTTCAAGTTTGATATCCTCTGTTGCGGTTATGACTACACCATAGATCTCCATAGGCTCAAATTGTTTCCTACAACTCTGAAAGAGTCTACTTTGAGATGGTTTATGAGCTTAGGCCAAGATGTAGTCCATGATTGGGATGAAATGAAGGGTACATTCTTAAAAAATTATAAGGAATACTGTAGAGGAAATGATATGAGGGGGGATGATATTTTTAAGATGACACAGAAAGAGGAAGAAAGCCTTGAAGATTATGTGTCAAGATTCTTGTTCAACTTACAAAAGAATACTCAACACTAGCTCAACCAAGAGTCCCAAAAGTTTCTATTCTTGAGGGGTATTAATGAGGGGTGCACAGAAGCATTGGACCCGATGGCAGGAGGGGATATCACCCAATCTACATGGGATGAAATCAAGAAAATATGCCTCAACTACTCAAGAGCTGCTGCTAAGAAAGGTTGGGGGTATAGGTCCACAACAGGCAAAAAAAATGGTACTAGAGCTTCTTGAACATATATAACTCATCTCCTATCCAATTTCAAGAAGGACATCATCAATAACATGGTGAAATAGCTGGATACTATGTAGGAAAAAAAGAAACATGAAGAGGCAAAAGCTATTATGGTGGAGTTCTGTCCACATTGTAGACAAAAGAAGAGAGATTGTCGGTGTAAGATGGTGGCTAATATGGAGGCTGCCCAATTACCCACTGATTTCAAGAAAGTTGAGGGTGAGGGTGAACAAGTATTATATGTTTCTCAATAGAGACCATGGGCCCAACGAAAAGGTATACCTCAAGACCCTCTTACATTAGTGGTCAATTTTATAATAATCAATGACAACCTCCTATGAATCCTCAGTACTCTCCTGGAATAATTCTCAAACTCATTGGCCAAATTACCCCAATCCTCAATGGAAAAATTCCTAAGGGAATTGGAAACAATTCCAAGGGGGATGGCAACCACCACCGGGTAATTGTTAGCAGAATAAAAAATGGCGGGGAGGTTAGCAATGGCCCAACCAGCCACAAGGATTCATGCAACCACCTCCACAACCACATCAACAAGCACTTTTTCCACCATCTGCAGCCACTACCATGCCCCCAAGGCCTACTCAACTTCCTACCTAGCCTCAACCAAATCCAAACAATAGGCCTCCAACCAAGCAACATAATGTCTATGTCACAGATTCTACTGAATACCCTTCTTATGCTATAAATGTAAATGATATTCATCTTTGGTCTGGTACTACACTACCTACTCCTACTCCTCCTATAATAACAGAGGTCCCCTTAGAAGAAATTGACCATTCAAATAATTCACATACTTATATAGCAAGCACAACAACTCCACCTGATAAAACCCATCAGTCATCTCCTCCTTTCCCACAAAGGTTGCAAGCTGAAATTCCTAAACCTCCCAAAGATGCCGCTTTTAACATAATTGATAAAATCAAAACATCAGTGTCCAAATCCCATTATAACAAGCTATCAAGGATGTCCCAACCTATGGAAAGGCTATCAGAGAATCTTGTTTCAAGAAACCTACTAGAAAAAGAAAATACCCCCAAACTCTGCATGTGTTAGGAAAGCTAGCAGACATCATGCTTGGTAAGATAGTTGTCCCCAAATATTCTGACCCTAGCAGCCATGTTATTGAGGTTAATATCAACGAAAAACCATAAAGAATGATTTAATTGACCTAGGAGCAGCTATAAATGTTATGACCAAGGACATAATGCACTAGCTCCACATTACCAATATCATGAACACACCTGCTATCCTGCAGCTAGCAGACAATTCAACAGTTAAGCCTGATGGGATGGTGGAGGATATAATTTTAAGCTTATAATCATGGTCATACCTTGATAACTTCATGATACTATCCCCAAAAGACACATTAGGGGGATATCCAATCATTCTAAGAAGACCCTAGTTAGCTGCCACTGCTGATGCTTACATAGGGTGTCACTCAGGAGACATGTGTTAGAAACACAGAGAGGGGGGGGGGGGGG
>MU226370.1:362615-391335 GCA_018584345.1 Thuja plicata | reverse complement strand
CAGATCAAAACATGCATAGTGATTTTAACTCGCGACTATGCGATTAACATTCGAAGCAGTGTAAGTGTCTGACCGAGCTGAGAAAGAGTTGAAAAGTCAGAAAATGCCAAAATAAAAGAGAATGACACGGAGGAAAATGCTGTCCACGTCGACAGCCATGCTGATGATGATCGATGATAGTTACAGGAGAAGATGAAGAGCCGAGGCAGTTAAGAATCTTCAGACGGCAGGTAACCTAGAAACAGTTACAAATCAAGAAGAGGCCGAATATAAAATGGAGGAAGAAAACTTGTAGAAGGTGGTTGTTAGAGAAATTCAACACAGAGCAGACTAGCAGAGAAGATTTTCAGTTTACTTTGTAATTCTCAGATTTTCAATAAAGAGTAGTTTTCTGTGCTTTCTGTGTGTTTTTCTCTTGTGTGCAGATTTCTGTAGAGTAGGATTTTTATTTTAGTTCAGTACCATGGATGATTTTTGACTCTTATAACCCATACTATGGAGTGTGACCATCAAGAAGCATCTCCCATGTATTTTAGTTCTATTTCAGTGTTTGTGTTGGAGAAGAGGCTAGTCCGAATTGTAAACAAGTCCTAGGCGAGCTAAATGGTCCGGCTAGGGAACTTGTAGGAGAGAGATAGGAGGAGAAGGTGCATGACTGACTGTATTCGATAATGAAGAGTAAGATACAGTGAAGAGTGAGACATTTTGGTGGGTAGGAAACCTAAGAGAGAGGGAGTATAGAAATCCTTCTAGTTAGGGTCTGTGAGTAACCCTGAGGGACTCAAGTGTGAGTCTAGAGGATCCTGAAGTGAATAGGGTCCAAGGTGAGATTCCTAAGAGAGAGTAGGAGTCCAGGATAGTAAGGTGACCTCCCCATCACTATCATAGGTGCTTGGCCTTTACATAACAAAATAATATACGCTGATCAAAACGCTTAGTCGGCTTTCATGCTCTGTCTTCTGGACTGCTGGTCTATTGATCTGTCTGTAACTTCTCCGTACTATCATGCGTGTCTAGACTTAGTATGTATACATCACATAGAACATATATATGCATGTGCATACTCTAATTTAGTCTCTCACATGTGCGTTGATGTGCTGATCACTGTATAACTCTGTCTGTACTTTTTTCCATACTTAGTCATTTTATCTTCTAAGTTTACTTCGACAGAAACTTAGTATGACTTTGTTGCCCTGATGACAACATAAAATAAGTCATGCATCCTCAGGAAGTCAAATTTCCAAAAACATGACCATCTCAAATGGTTAGCATGCTAAAAATTTATCTTTATATCCACCTACCCAACCACAAATGGAGTTAGCTTAGCCAATCTGGTGAGATATAGGAGAAGAAGCCAAGGTAGTCAATTCAGTTAATGATGTTGAAAAGAGACCCATTCCTACAGCTTCAAGAGGAGGATACAATAATTACAAACATTCTACAAAACCAATATGGACTAATTTCACCTTTTATGGACTGTGTTGGAATTATTGGAATGATGTACTGAGAGGGGAGGGGTGAATCAGTACCTCTAAAACTTTTTATGTGATTGGCCCATTAACCTTTGAGTCATTAGATTTGTATATTCCTATCAATCTATTCATATTTCTATGTGTATGTGAAATTATAATATAAGTTCTTTACATGTCTAAACATTCAAGAAACATTCATGAAAACAAATAACACATAACACATGATATGATATTGCAAAAAACTCCTGTTAGGAAGTAAAAACTGCGGTGGGGATGTCTACCTACAAAACTTCACTATCTGCAGATAAGAAGGGAGCTGTTAAAGGCTTAAAATTGATCACTTATGATGATCTACCCTGTTAAGAGTATTAGAGTTGAGACCTATTAGGATCTACTTCATTTTAAGCTTTAGCAACACCATTAGGTGTGCACTCTATTAAGAGATTTATCAAAGAACGATTAAGTCCACCTTCTACAAAAGGATTTTTGTTGTGATGCACTTGTTAGAATGCAACTACAATATAAATGTTGATATGATAGTGAATGCAATATCTAATTGCTGATAATAGATCCTGTATAGCTTACAATGTAAATGTAATCACCTTGAGTGGTTGAGTGATACCTTGTCTCTACTCGTCGGTAGCCTTTCTGTGTTCTTGATAACTACTTTGATCTGTTTCTATACTATGAATGAATTCTTTTCTGCTTCTTAGATGCTCTCCATGGCTACTATCATTTGTCAAATGATTAAAAGTCTCATTTTATTACAAAAGATTGGACATCTATTTATACTAGTTTCTACCTTTATTCTTGATTCACGCTTTTACAAATTAACTCTAGATCCAAGGTTTACAACTTGACCTTGATCTTTAGTTAGATATGTTTTAGATCCATTAGGATGCTTTAAAACATTCACAATTTTCTTGCTTGACTCTCAAGTAAAGATTTAAAACAAATAAAAACTCTATAAATATAATTACATTGTTTTATCTGACGTGTAAAGTTAGATCCACTTTTTGCGGGTTCTGTAACTAACTGTCAGTTCTGATGGTCAGGCTATTTTGTCAGTTTTGTCAGTTTTGTACTCTATCGGGGTCCCTTAATTGAACTATTCGTCAGGTATGCTTTTTCTACTCCGTCGATGATGTTCTTAAAACTGTATTGTCGGTAATGCTAGTCGTCAGTCTGACTCTTGTCAATGTTCATCGGGCAAGTCTATACTTATCATGTTTACAATAGGAATTTTCATCTTGTCGGGTATCCTTTCTATCCAACGATTATGCTTATACTGATGACCTTTATCATGTTTTTCTCTTTAAGTATACTAATGGAAAAACTTAATGTCATCAATCTCTCCCTTTGACATTAGTATCAAAAACTGATATGTGCAACATACTTGATGTATTAGTATGTACACCTGTGTTTACTTCTTCCTTAGTCATGAAATGACTCCCCCTATGCATATGCCAGTAAGTGTAAGTTTATGTACATAACTATCTTTTCTGTACATACATTATACATATCCTCATATAGTATTTTGTACATATGTATACATTCCTCCTTTTTCTACTAAAGTATATTTGTACATATGTATACTTTCCTCCTTTTTTGATAATGAGGGCAAAGGTACTTACATCTTTTCAAAAATGTGAGACTATGAAGCTTTGATTTCCTCCATCATTTTCTCCTATTTCTCCTTTAAATTCTTAAGAGCCATATGTTCAAGTGATATCCTCACATGCATGTCATATATGTTGTCTACCACAAACATTTATGGGTTTGTGGTTAGATTTGGTGCATCATTTATATGCTTTTACAGAGTGGTGAGGTTTGCCAAAATATGAGCTTGTATCTCTGTAACCTCATTTCTGAATTGTGTCTCTGCATCCCAAATTTCTTGTCGCAATCTATTTACCTCTGTGATCTTTTCATGATGCATCTTTATTGTGTTTGTATCAGAGGTTAAACTCAGTGCACTAGCTGTTAGATCTGAATCTAGTTGTGACAGCTTATCACTATTTTCTTTTGCAAAATTTTCTAATGTGCACAATTTCTGAACTAAGGTAACAACTTCAGCAATCATAGGTTCTAATTCACTTGCTAGTTCAGATAGCTTTACCTTGTTCTCTGCTACTTCTTGGCTGATTTTATCAACTAGTTTGTGTTGATACTTCATCTCTTCTTGTTCTCCCATCGCCTTCTCTGCTTCAACATTTTGATTTGTGATGGCATCGGTAAGAACTGCTATTTATTCCATGACTGATATATTATCATCAATTTTGATATCTGGAACAAGTTGATTTAGAATGTCCCTTGCTTTATCAAGTTCTTGGGCTTCCCTATGAGCCTTTTTCATTTTCTCTTGAATACTTTTGAAGTTCTTCAGTATCTAAAGTGGATACATCCCACTTGGGTATCTCAATTACCTCATCAAGTGTGACCGCCAAGATATCTTTCTTCATTGCTTTCTTCTTCTTCTTTGGCTGTTTGGCAGATTGGTGCACTACCATTTGTAGACCTTGATATTGGATGGATTGTGTGGGTGAGGGTCGAGAAGATGAGACATTTTTTTTCTTCTATTCTGAGTCCACCAGTTGGTTTTGTGAAGATGTCTCCTCATTGGCCTTGGGTGTATCAACAGATTTATCTTCCTTTTCTTTCATGCTTTCATCCTGCTTGACTTCTTCACTCTTTTATTTTTCTTCATCTTTTCTCAATGTTTTATCTATTTTATTATCTACTTCTTTTTTCTTTTCAGTAGACACCTCTTTTTGAGTGTCGATTGCATCTTTCATCTCTGTATCTGTCTCTTTTGGAGTATCTGATGTATTTTTATTTTGTTCATTACCCATGTCCTTGGGTATATCATCATCTTTCTTAGATTATTTCTCCTGACTTGATTCAATATCAATTGCTTGTATCAAAACATTCATGTTGGTCAGTGTATTGACTTTTGCAGTGTCAATAGTTGTATCCTGTCCATCAGTATTGCCCTGTGCAACAGTGATATCTTCATCTTTTTGCACTTCTTCTGCAGGGTCTTTTCCTATAGTGTCATTGATAATGTTATCCAACCATGATTGATCATTGATATCATTAGTTATGGTACCTTTTATTATCAAATCTTCTTTGGTAACCTCTTCTTCATTACTCAAGTCAATATGAATTGGACTTGGTGGATTTTGGCTTTCCTCATTCTGTGTGTTGTCAAGAGTAGTGTCGGTCCATACTTCATCTATAACTTTAGTATGTTTGAGTCCTGCTGGATCATTCTCTTCTTTGTCCAATTCCATAGATGAATCATCTTGAATATCCTTGGTGCTGATGTATTCCTTCTTCGAGCTAGCTTCCTTAATGGCCTTTTTGAGTATCTTGCACCATTTCTTAATGCTGTCTTGATCAAGATCAATTAGCTTCCCTTTGAGAAATTCATATGCTCTCATTTTTGGTGAGAACTTCTTTTCATATTTCTTCATCATCTCGCTTATTTATTCCTTCTTTAAATTTGAAGGCATAAGAGTAACAAGTACTCTTTCTCTTATTTCTTTTTCTTGATGTAGAGAAAATGTCCATCTAGTAGACAATCTCACTGATATTTCCTTAGGAACGTCATATTCTGAGAATTGTAGTGGAACATAATGATATTTGCACATTTTGACTATAATAGGGTCTTCTATCTTATTTTGATCCTCTGGATCAAACTTTAACCATTTCCTAATGTTAGGATCAGAAATAGATTGTGACTCTGAAATATTCTTATATTTTATCAATTGTTGTAGGGACCAAAGGTTCTTTCTCCTTTTGTATTACTACATCAGCTTCATCCATAGCCGAGTCCTCTAGATACTCTTGTGTCCTGACCCATTTCCTCCTTTTGGTCTATATTTCCTTAGGTGAGACTGGTTTTCTCTTGTAGGTTCTCACTTTACCTTTCTTAGGTGGTGAAGGAGTTGATTCTTTTGCAGTTTTGCTTCCTGTTCTGGAAGCAACTGTTGTTCTTGCTTTCTTAGGTGGAGGAGGAGGTGGAGAATCTAACTGTGTACCCTCTAAGTCATTATTTTTTGTCTCTTCACTGATAGGTGACTTCCCTTCAATTTATTCCTCCTTTCCTTTTGTTTCCTCTTCACCTTCTTTAGTGACTGAAAATTGCTTGGTTAACTTTTTAACCATTTTGTTCTTCTTGTTCATGATTTTATTGACAGTAAGATCTATCTTGATCATTGGTTTGGATTCTTCATAGCTGACAAATCTTGGTTGCTTGTTGTCAACTGGTTCATTTAATAGTGCCTTGATGCACTCAGTAGCCTGTCCTATTTTAATCTCATATTCCAAATGTGATAGCCAAGATTTCCTAGGTATTACTAGTTTGATATGGGTAAAATCAGTATCTACCATAAAACATATATCCTCTCTATATTCTTCTATCAAAATTTCAGGTATTCCAGTTCTTACTTGCATCTTTTCTTTAAATTATTTGAAGTACTCATTCATTAGGTCATCAAAATCTGTTCCTAGTGATTCTATATGCTCACATATTTGTATGGTGACCGGTTTGCTTATATCCCATACTAATTTTCCTATAGAAGGAAAGTATTCTTCAAAGTAAAAGAATATGCACATAATGAGGGAACCAAACTTACAAGTGTTTGTCTTTGAAGATCTTATAGTGTTCATGTTCTCCTCAAGTTGATTCAACAAAATCTCTACAAGATCCATCTTCTTTCCTTGTTTGATGATCTTGTAAGCTGTGATCATAACAGTCCTTGCTATGCTATTCATTCTGCTAGCCTGGAAGATCTTTTATCCTACCACACATGAACCAAACTTGAGTTCATCATCGGTGATAGTGTTGACATTGAGAGCTCTTTTGTCTGATTTTTCACCAGGTAGCTTTTCCACTTCCTTCAGGGATGGGTGCTTGTGAGCTTGTGGCTTGTCGGTTGTAGGATATCTAGTAACTACATGAATAAAATCCTTTGTTATTCATTTTGGCTTATTGAGCCATAAAGTATGGTTATGCATTATGCTGAGAACTATATTTATCCATTCTGTCTTAAAAACTCTGGGAAAGTGTAATGCATTTGTGAGACCTTTCACTTCTAGATGCTTGTGCTCTTCTTTCAGGTTTCAAACATCATCATAGAGTGCCTTGTAGGCATTATCTAAGTCTATATCTCCTAATTCTAATATCTTGCAATGTATATAGGGCCTTACGTCCTCTATTAACAAAACCCTAGGTGGGATTCTGGAGAATGCTTCAAAATCATCAGGTTGTGATGCGATTTCTGGGTGTAGCTTGTATTTAGGTTCAACACAAGTGCCTCTGATGATAAGCTTGATCATTTTCTTCTTATCTTCTTTCAACTTTTCAACTCTAGAAGTAGATGCCATCATTTTTAGAAATTTAGGGCTTTTCATAATTTAAACAGTGCGGTCAGTGAATGCAAGTACTTACTGAATCTCCTTGATAACTCGTGAATCCTTTGAGTTGAGTTAGAATCTTGCTGAGGTCACACTTCAATTTTCTCTTAATTCACTTTGCGTAGCTCTGCTTGGTTGCTCAAAAATCAAGGGTGTGAAATGAGTTATTTCGTCGTGCTTTTATAAATTTTGTGCCCTAAGTTGTCATTAATGCCCAATAACTCGTCGATATACAAAGACTGAGTTTGTCAGTTGAGACAAATAAAATCTTTGGTGTAGGCACAAAGTGTCGGGATTTCTAGCAGCTTTGGTTCACCGATGATTATTGATAAAATGGCGATGACAACTTTCGTTGGCTCAAGGATTACCGATGTCCGTCGATTTACACTTAGCGATTTTTCTTTTGTGTGATAACCGATACATTTCGGTAAGTAGTGTTAAATTTTCTGTGTGTGCTCACTGATGCTAATTTTTACCCATTACCGATGGTTGTTTTTCAATAATATTACAAGTAACAATATAGTGCATCTTTAATAATGCTAATTTTGTCTATATGATCAATATGTAAATGGAACCGATGCATAATATAACTTTTCATAATGCAGTTCCATACTTACTTGTGCAACTTAGTTGGAGATGGTGATGCCACCAAATCCATTGTATGGGGTGTCATCATTTGCATTGCTTGTTCCAGCACCTTCAGTGTTTGTGGCTTTTACCCACATCTTGTTTCTCATCTTCTTGATGTTATCAATGGTGTTTCCATTGGGATAAGTGCTTGTTTTTGTCAGCCGGTCTTTGCAATCTTTGATCACATGTCCAACCTTATGACAATGTAAACATGCCATACCTGGATTGAACCATCCTCTTGTTTTTCTAGTCCATTTTCTCATATAGTTGGTAGATATATGGCCATACCTTCCACATGCTGTGTAATTTACCCATGTGTTATAGTCCCAAACATATGAGTTACCTACTCTTGTTGGTTTATATCCATTATCAGGTTCTTTTGGTGTCCATGCTTTCTTATTCTTTTTCCAGCATTCCTGATATGTATGTCCATTCATTTTACAGGTAGGATAGTACTTGTCCATGTAGGTTTCGTTTTTTGGTTTTGACACCTTGGATCTGGATTCATATGCCTTGTGTCCTTGCTTGTGACATTTATAACAATTGACAATGAAAGTAGATTGTGATTGAGGAATACCTTTCATTTTGTTTCTGCAAATGTTTGAGGTGTGGCTTGGTTTTCCACAGTGATTGCATGAAAACTTCTTGGTCCTTTGAGTTGCATAAACATTCCTTTGATCTGATTGATTAGATGATTCTCCATTGTTAGTGTACCCTATTCCTGTGTAGTTGTTGACTCTTCTTTGACCATCAAGGAAATCATCCATTCTTTTATTGCTATATTTAGCTTTCTTGATCAATTCATTATGCTGATTCTGAATATTGACTTCATGTTTAGTTTCTCATTGTCTTCCCTTAGCTCACCGATGATCTGTATTATTTCAATGAGTTTAGTATTTAATCTATTTGCCTCTTGACTCATAAGAATAATCTGATTGGTAATCTCATGGTGATGATTAGTAAGTCTTTGAATCTCTGATTCTTTTTCTTGTAGCTTCTTAGTGATTTTCCTCCTATCATTAATAGCCAATGTTCTCTCTGATTCTTCTTTTCTTGAATCATTCATGACATCAATCATTTTTACCATCTGAGTCTCTTGACCGATTTGCAGCATCTTGATTTGCTCTGTCAGATGTAGATTGACTTCTTGTAGACTTGTGATCTCTTCTACTGATGTGTCTGAAGCTTTTCTTGTTGATGATTTGGTGTAGTTGAAGTAATCTAGAATATCCTCTTCTTTATAATATTTTTCATTAAGCTTAGTTTCCATGATCTTTCTTTCATCAAGAAACTTTCTCATGCTTACTATCGCCTCTTTATACTACTCATAGTAAATCTGAAGTTGCAATTTCTTATTCTCAATAGTCTTGTCCAATCGGTACTTTTCCATTGTGTTGATCTTTTCTCTTAAGTCTTTAAGCTTTTCAAGAAAGAGACTTAGCTCTGATACCAATTGTTGGAATTATTGGAATGATGTACTGAGAAGGGAGGGGTGAATCAATACCTCTAAAACTTTTTATGTGATTGACCTATTAACCTTTGAGTCATCAGATTTGTATATTCCTATCTATCTGTTCATCTTTCTATGTGTATGTGAAATAATAATATAAGTTCTTTACATGTGTAAACATTCAAGAAACATTCATGAAAACAAATAACACATAACACATGATATGATATCACAAAAATCTCTTGTTAGGAAGTAAAAAATGCAGTGGGGATGTCTACCCACAAAAATTCACTATCTGCAGATAAGAAGGGAGCCGGTAAAGGCTTACAATTGATCACTTCTGATGATCTACCATGTTAAGAGTATTAGAGTTGAGACCTGTTAGAATCTACTTTGTTTGAAGCTTTAGCAACATCGTTAGGTGTGCACTTTGTTAAGAGATTTATCAAAGAACGGTTAAGTCCACCTTCTACAAAAGTATTTTTGTTGTGATGCACTTGTTAGAATGCAACTACAATATAAATGTTGATCTGATAATGAATGCAATCTCTAATTGCTGATAATAGATCCTGTATAGCTTACAATGTAAATGTAATCACCTTGAGTGATTAAGTGATACCTTGTCTCTGCTCGTCGGTAGCCTTTCTGTGTTCTTGATAACTGCTTTGATTTGTTTCTGTACTATGCATGAATTCTCTTCTACTACTTAGATGCTCTCCATGGCTACTATCATTTGTCAAATTATTACAAGTCTCATTTCATTACAAATGATTGAACATCTATTTATACTAGTTTCTAGCTCTATTCTTGATTCACACTTTTACAAATTAACTCTAGATCCAAGGTTTACAACTTGACCTTGATCTTTAGTTAGATATGTTTTAGATCCATTAGGATGATTTAAAACATTCATAATTTTTTTGGTTGACCCTCAAGTAAATATTTAAAACAAATAAAAACTCTATAAATAGAATTATATTGTTTTATCTGACGTGTAAAGTCGGATCCACTTTTTGCGGGTTCTGTAACTGACTGTCGGTTCTGATGGTCGGGCTATTCTGTCAGTTTTGTACTCTATCAGTGTCCCTTAATTGAACTATTTGTCAAGTATGCTTTTTCTGCTCCATCAGTGATGTTCTTAAAAATATATCGTCAGTAATGCTAGTCGTCGGTCTGACTCTTTTCAATGTTCGTCAGGCAAGTCTATACTTATCATTTTTACAATAGGCATTTTCATCTCATCGGGTATCCTTGCTGTCCATCGATTATTCTTATACCGATGAACTTTATCATGTTTTTCTCTTTAAGTATACTAATGGAAAAACTTAATGTCATCGGACTGTTCATTTTCCCATCACTACCCCCTGGAGCCATTGCATCCAGATTGCGATTTGTCTCCATCTTCTACAGCCAAATAGCTCTACCACCAATTTATTCCACATGAAATTTAGGTACCATCATTCATAGATATTTCTATGGTGGAGTTAACCAAACAACTAGAAGTCTCTCCAGGACGTTGTTTGAATATAAATAATCAGCTTACTCCTCAGTAGCAAACATCTTTAGCCAAACTATTGAAAGACCATACCGCAATGTTTTCATGGGATTATGGAGATATGAAAGGCTAAGACCCAAAATTGTGTACTCATAGAATATACCTTAAAGAGGAAACCCCTATTAGGTAGTTCCAAAGGCATGTCAACCCTGCATTAAGAAATAGTGAAGACTGAGTTACAAAAATTACTTAGTGCTGGTTTCATCTATACTATCTTAGATAGTCAGTGGGTATCCCCATTAGTGCTAGTCCCCAAGAAAGGAGGTAAGTGGAGGGTATGTGTAGATTGTATAGATCTCAATAAGGCTACTAAAAAAGACCACTTCCCTCTACCATTCATTGACCAATTATTAGACTCCTTAGCAGACAAAAAACATTTCTCTTTCCTAGATGGGTATAGTAGATACAACTAGATCAAGATTATTCTCGAAGACAAAGAAAAAACCACATTCACCTGTCCATGGGGAATATTTGCCTACTCAGTCTTACCCTTTGGCCTCTGTAATGCTCCAACCACATTTCAAAGGGTGGTCATCAGTATCTTTGCAGATACCTCTCATGATTGTATGGAAATCTATATGGATGACTTCAATACATATGGGGAAACCTATGAGGAAACCTTGTCCAACTTGGGAAAATTTCTGACAAGGTGTGAGGAACAAAATTTGTCCCTGAACAGTGAAAAGTATTTTATGATAATGCAAGAAGGGGTCATACTGGGACATTATATTTTTGCTATTGGAATTCAAGTAGATCCTGCTACGATAAAGGTCATCATGAATCTAGCCACACCAACAAAACAAAAGGATGCCAAAAATTTCTTAGGACATGATGACTACTACATACAATTTATCAAAGACTTCAGTAAAATGATAGTGAATTGGTCCATCAAATCAAAGGCAATCTTCTCCAATTGATGCAAGTTTATCTCCCATGATGGCCAAGTAGACTCTCTCTCTCTCTCTCTCTCTCTCTCTCTCTCTCAGGCTTCTTTTTTACTTTAAATAGGGTTTCATTTTCCCCAAAATTTTGGTTTCTTTCCCTCACCGCCTCCATGCCTCCCCCTCCCCCCTCTTGATGACATCTAACTGATTGAATGTTTGAGGATGTTAAGTTGATGATCATGCAAGACATTAAATCAGTTAATGTATTGTATTGTCATTGATGTCAACTTGATATAATCTATATGGTCATGGAAATACTACCAAAGACTTCAAAGAACTGATGAATCAAAGGCTATGCTATCAATAATGCATATAAGTTAAGTATTCACTAAGTGACTATATACACTGACAGAGTGCACACCAACGGTCAGAGTTAAAGAGCAAAGTCACAGTGTTACCTGACGAGCAAATGCACAACATTACCAATGTGCAAAGTCACAGTGTTTGTTGGAATTATTAGAATGATGTACTGAGAGGGGAGGGGTGAATCAGTACCTCTAAAAATATTTATGTGATTGGCCCATTAACCTTTTGTGTCATCAGATTTGTATATAGCTATCTATCTATTCATCTTTTCTTATGTATATGTAATCATAATATAAGTTCTTTACATGTATAAACATTCAAGAAACATTCATGAAAACAAATAACATATAACATATGATATGATATCGCAGAAAACTCCTGTTAGGAAGTAAAAACTGCGGTGGGGATGTCTGCCCACAAAAATTCACTAACTGAAGATAAGAAGGGAGCTGGTAAAGGCTTACAATTGATCACTTCTGATGATCTACCCTATTAGGAGTATTAGAGTGGAGACCTGTTAGGATGTACTTCATTTGAAGCTTTAGAAACACTGTTAGGTGTGCACTCTGTTAAGAGATTTATCAAAGAACTGTTAAGTCCACCTTCTACAAAAGGATTTCTGTTGTGATGCACTTGTTAGAATGCAACTACAATATAAATTTTGATATGATAGAAAATGCAATCTCTAATTTCTGATAACAGATCCTGTATAGCTTACAATGTATGTATGTAATCACCTTGAGTGATTGAGTAATACCTTGTCTCTGCTCATCGGTAGCCTTCCTGTGTTCTTGACAACTGCTGTGATCTGTTTCTAAACTTTGCATGAATTCTCTTCTTCTGCTTAGATGCTCTCCATAGCTACTATCATTTTAAAATGATTACAAGTCTCTCTTATTACAAATGATGGAACATCTATTTATACTAGTTTCTAGCTCTATTCTTGATTCACGCTTTTCAAATTAACTCTAGACAAAATTACAATGTTGCCCGGCGGAAAAGACAAGGACAGAGACCCCGATGACAACTGAAGTCACACTGATAGAACAATCACTTTTCACCGACGACTAATAGAAGTATTGACTGACAGAACAAAGAGTTCAGAAATGACAAAATGCTTAGCTGTCAAGAGCTAAAGATATACTTAACTAACACTTATCATTGTTTTAATCATCCAGATAAAGCCGGAGATAAGTAATTGATTTAAAGCTGATTTGTCTAGTTGGCAAGAAGATCTCTTTGAGATAAAACATGAGTTTTCTTTAAATCTAACTGGTGAGAATTGTGGAACACAGAAAGAATAAAGAAAGCCAAGAAAAGGCCAAATCATGTCTATAAAGAGACAAAACCAATTCATTACGAATTATGTGGGGTGAAGAGAAAAGAGGGAAGATGCTAAAGAATTTCTAAAGGAGAAGAAAGTCTTCATTCAGACCTGATTAATTAAGGTGAGGAATGAGCTATATTCTACAGACACCGATGAACAGTGAGACAACATCACAGAGTATAAAACTATGGAGCAAATGTATAGAATTGATTATATTGATCAGAGAGGTAATGCACTTACAATAGATCTGAAAATCTGCAATTAAGTTGTACATGTGAATAGATCATTAATGTTTCAGTTTAACCATTGAAGCATCAAGTCTTTTAACCAAGCAGGACTTAAAAGTCTTCTACAATTGAGATACATCCCAAGGAGTATCAAAAATTTTGATCATATAAAGTAGCATTGGATATGCCCGATACCTATTGATAGGCCAAGTGAGTGTTTGATCAAGGATGAAAGCATTAGACGCTGGATACTAGGTGACAAACTATCCTTTAAATACTCTAAAAAGGTCACACCTAACAGTGTGTTTGTAACCTTTGATAAGGTTGGCTCCTAACAGAGCTCACTTCAGAAGAGTGAAAATCTAGGGTACCGGTCCTAGTGGTTTTTTCCCTTAACAGGGTTTCCACATTAAAAATCCATGTGTTATGTGTTTATGTTTCATTAATTTACTATTTTACATTTCACATATGCAATTCTGGATTGATCGGTATACTCTACATATTTATTGTGTTTCGGTAAATAGTCGACTGCTTATCGGTACACATAAAGAAAAAGGTTTTACAAAGCAATCCGACAAGTAGAAATTGATATAAGTATTTCAAAGCATTCATCTTGTAGGACATAAGATAACCAGAGACATAATTTGTGGTTATAAGTTTTAAGGGTTGATTTAAGGGTTAATTTTTGAGGCCACTGATTCACCCCCCCTCTCAGTTATTATTAACAATTGGTATCAAAGCTTGTGTGCTTAGAAGGAAGGTTTCAAGACCTAAGCTAAAGATCACAAGATGAATAGACGAGATGTGCCCAAGTTGAAGAAAGACAATTTTGCTTCATGGCAGAGCAGAATAAGAATCCACTTATCATGTATTGGAAATGATGTTACTCAATACTTAGATACTGAATATGTGTTTCCCACAAGAGCACCAATAGTTGAACAAATGAGAGAGAAGCATGAGCACAACTGCATGATGATAGAGATTTCTTCCTCATTCTCCGATGATGAATTTGAAGATTTCAAAACCTGCAAGACTGCAAAGCAGATGTGGGACAAATTGATGCTTGTACATGGTGGTGACAAAATTTTTTTGAGAGCCAAGGCATAAATCCTTAGAGGAAAGTTTGATGATCTCAAAATGAAAGAAGGTGAAAACATCACACAGTACAACACAAGAATCAAAGAGCTAGTCAATGCTATCCGTGGAGTTGGAGGTGTACTAGAAGAAGATACAATGGTAAGTAAAATTCTAAGAACCTTACTGCCTACTTATGCTATTAGAGTATCTGCCATTCAAGAAATAAGAGCAGTAGAAAATAGCAATTTTACTCTAGACAGTTTGATTGGAAGACTGATTTCATTTGAGATGAATAACTTTGATAATAGTGTCTTACCAAACATAGAGTCTGCATTCAAAACTTCTATGAGAATAAGTAAATCAAGTCATAAACACACTATGAGAAAATATAATGATAGTGAAAGTGAAGAAGAAGATCTTGATAAAATTGAAGCACTTATGGCTAGAAGAATGCAGAGAGGCAATGGTAAATACAAAGGTAAATTACCACTTGTTTGTTTTAATTGTAAAGAGACTGGACACTTTGTTGCAAGATGTCCAAAAAAAAGAAAAGATGATAGAAGTAATGATAGGTCATTTGAAAAGAAGTCTGACAGAGGTGATTGCAGAAGCTACCAACAATCAGAAAGAAGAGATACCTGAGAGTACAATGACAAAGGAAAGAAGGCCAGTTACCTAGAAAAATGTAAAGATGATGATTCTAACACCGAATCTGAGGAAGACATGGAGATGGCGTTTGTGGCAGTAAAAGATGATTCAGATGATGATGAAGAAGAAAGGTATGTAGAAACTGCACTCATATCTAAAGTTAGTAAAAATGATGTCTGGATCATAGATAGTGGTTACACTCACCATATGACCGGTGATAAGCAAAATTTTGAAACTTTTGAATACTATAAAGGTGGTTCAATAAGAATGGGTAATGACACACCTTATCCAGTTGAAGGTAGAGGAACAATAATGTTGAATAAAAAGATAAAATGTGAAAATTCTTATTGGGTAAATGGATTGAATTATAATCTATTGAGTGTTTCTCAGTTGAATAAGTCAGGTCATAGAGTAGAATTTGAAAACAAGAAGGCAAATATCTTCAATAAATCAAGAAATCTAATTGGTACCGGTGAGAAGAAAAAAGGTAACTTATTCTATCTGAATAATACTGACACCATTTTCTTAATGGATAGAAATGAAGACATATGGTTGTGGCACAAAATATTGTGTCATGTGAACTTTGAAAACATGATAAAAATAAGTAGAAAAAGAAATGTAAGAGGCTTACCGACAATGACCAAGCCTAGCAACATCATGTGTAAGAATTGTCAAAAAGGTAAGATGAAAAAGTCTAGTTTCAAAAGCAAGACCCATACATCTGATGCCATTCTAGAATTAGTCCATACCGACCTATGTGGACCTATGAGGATAAAGAGTTATTATGGTGATAGATATATTTTTTTCTCTTTGTTGATGATTACTCTAGAATGATGACAGTCATGTTTTTATAAGATAAATCAGAAGCATTCAAGATGTTTTATTGGTATAAGGAAATGGTTGAGAAACAAAGTGGTAAAGAATTGAAATGCTTAAGATCAAATAGAGGAGGGGAATTTATTTCAGATGAGTTCACTAACTTTTGTAATGAGCATGGAATCAAAAGATAAGTCTCTGCACGAAGAACACCACAAAAAAATGGAATTGCTAAAAGAAGGAACATATCCATAGTTGATTGTGCAAGGACACTGATGATAGAGAAAGACATCACCCAAATCTTCTAGAGAGAAGCTGTCAGTATTGCTGTTTACACATTGAGCAAAGTACAATTGAAGAAAGACACCAAAAAGACACCTTATGAGCTTTGGTATGGATACACACCCAATGTGAGTTATTTCAAAATTTTTGGCAGTCAATGTTATATCTTAAAAGATGAAAGAAATGGAAAAATTGACTCCAAGAGTGATGAAGGAATATTTATAGGGTATTCCACCAAGAGCAAGGCTTATAAATGTCTAAATAAGGCCTCTAACAAAATTATTGAAAGTGAAAATGTAAAGATAGATGAATTTGCAGAGAAGAATGAATTGGAAAGCACAAAAGAACCAGAGGACTACAATAGATTTGTCTATAATGAAGAACTTGACACTCTAGCTGACCAATAATGTAGAGCTCCTCAGAAACAGATCATTACACCCGAGCATCAGGTTGCAAATACCAACGATTAGAATATTGCTCAAGATGATGCACAAAGTGATGGAGAACAGAATGAAGGACAAAATGATGATCAAGCTGATAGAAAAAGAGCTGAACCTGTACTTGCCAGATATGTCAGAATGAATCATCCACAAAAATATATCATAGGAGATAAGAAGGATGGTATGAGAACCAGAAGTAAGTCTCTAAATACAAGATGTCTTATTTGTGATTATGAGCCAAAATCTATCAATGATGCACTTGATAATGATGAATGGATAAGTGCTATGAATGAAGAGATTGAGAAAATAGAGAAAAATAAGACATGGACACTTGTACCAAGACTAGATGACAATAATGTCATCAGTACAAAATGGATATTCAGGAATAAACTAAATGAGAATGGAGAAGTCACTAGAAATAAAACAAGACTAGTATGCAAGGGGTATGCACAAGAAGAAGGAATTGACTATGGAGAGACCTTTTCACCCGTTGCTAGGCTAGAAGGAGTAAGAATATTACTTTATTATGTTGCATGTAAAGGATTCAAGGTATATCAAATGGATGTCAAGTTTGCATTCCTAAATGAAATAATTGAAGAAGAGGTATATATTGAACAACCATAAGGGTTTGTTGATCCAGACAAGAGGGACATGGTATGTAGACTACAAAAAGCCCTGTATAGATTGAAAAAAGCACCCCGAGCATGGTATGAAAGACTTCATTCCTATATTATAAGTATTATATTTGTAAGGACTAGTGAAAGCAATAATCTTTATTTGAAGGAAGATACTGATGCTAACATTTTGATTGCTGAGATATTTGTTGATGACATGATATTTGGAGGCAATGATATGCTAGGAAAATCATTTGCAAATGAAATGAGCAAAGAGTTTGAGATGTCTATGTTTGGAGAGATCAAGTTCTTTCTTGGTCTACAAATCATACAACAAGATGAAGGTATTTTCATTACACAATCCAAATACATCAAGGAAGTACTGAAAATATTCAAGATGGAAGAGTCCAAACTAGTTGGAACACCGATGGCAACTGGATGTAAGATGAAAAAGGAGGACAAGTCATCAAAGGTAAATCAGACTTTGTATAGATCAATGATTGGAAAAATCATGTATGTTGTACATACTAGACTAGATATTGCACACGTAGTAAGAATAGTTGCAAGATTTTCTTCTAATCCCAGGGAATCACGTATGATTGCTGTGAAAAGAATTCTAAGATATCTGAAGAATACCGAGGAATATGGCTTATGGTATAGAAGAGAAGGAAAATTTGAACTAAAGGTCTTTACTGACGTTGATTGGGCTGGAAATTTTGATGACCGGAAGAGCACAACTGGAGGAGCATTCTTTATGGGTGACAGACTTGTCACATGGATCACCAAGAAGCAAGGATGCATCTCTGAAGTCTACTGCAGAAGCAAAGTATGTTGCTGCTTCTACAAAATGATCAAATATTGCATGGATCAAACAGTTACTGGAAGGTATGCATATGAAAATTATTGAACCAGTAATTATCTACTGTGATAATGCAAATGAAATAAAAAATTCCAAGAATCTAGTCATGCATGCTAAAATAAAGCATATTTCCATCAAGTATCATTATTTAAGAGAACAAGTTCAAGAAAAAGAGGTGATAATTGAGTATGTGCAATCAAAGGAACAATTGGCTGATATCTTCACCAAGCCACTGCCCAAGGATGCATTTGAATACTTGAGAAAGACAATAGGGGTCAGACCCTTGTCTACTAGTCAGTAATATGACTAGAAGGCTGCATCAGCCTACATATTTTTAGAATATCAGTCATGTTGATGCAAGTAGAGAGATGGACTTTAAAGATACATATATACACAATAAGGTATTTATCTACTCGAAGCACCAGATTTATTACCGATGGATTGGGAAATTCAAGGAAAATATTATGGATAGAAATGATTTGTTTGGCATTACTGTCAAAAATATTTGTTTGGCATTGCTGTCAAAGGGAGAGATTATATCCATTATCACTTCTTATCACCTAAGGGAGAAAAATATCTCATTAATATATAGATAAAGGGAGAGGTTATATCTATTATCAACTTAGGGAGAGATCATATCCATCAAAGTATCCAAAGGGAGAGATGTAACAAGAATGGGAGAGTACACACAAAGGAAAAGAATTGCTAACAAGAGACATCACAAGAAAGGAGAACAATCAAATGGAGAGATTTTGACACATAAGAAAAACACATCACATCAGAGAAAGAAAGATTCTACATCTATCCAGTGAAGGGATTGAAGATAGACATAAAGATGCAAGAATCAAATCAAAGCTATTTGAGCTTACCGAAAGTGAGACATTTGTAATAGTTACATTAGGAAAAGCTTGATGAAACTGTATATTTCATATTGTATTAGTAATAGTATAGTATGATAATGTAGTATGTTGCAATCAATGCCAAAGGGAGAGATTGATGACATGTAACTGATTGAATGGTTGAGGATGTTAAGTTGATTATCATGCAAGACATTGAATCAGTTAATATATTGTATTGTCATTGATATCAACTTGATATAATCTGTATGGTCATGGAAATACTGCCAAAGACTTCAAAGAGACGATGAATCAAAGGCTATGCTATTAGTAATGCATATAAGTCAAGTATTCACTAAGTGACTGTATACACCAACAGAGTGCACACCGATGGTCAGAGTTAAAGAGAAAAGTCATAGTGTTACCCGACGAGAAAATGCACATCATTACTGAAGAGAAAAGTCACAGTGTTGCCTGACAAGCAAAAAATAGAGTAACCCAAAGGACATAATTACAGTGTTTCCGGACGAAAAAGACAAGGACGGAGATCCTGATGACAACTGAAGTCACACCGACAGAATAGTCAGTTATCACCGATGACTAACTGAAGTGTTGACCGACAGAATAAAGAGTTTAGAAAAGACAAAATGCTTAGCTGTCAAGAGATAAAGATAGACTTAACTGATACTTATCATTGTTTTAATCATCTAGATAAGCTGGAGATAAGTAATTGATTTAAAGCTGATTTGTCCAGTTGGCAAGAAGATCTCTTTGAGATAAAACAAGAGTTTTCCTTAAATCTAATTGGCAAGAATTGTGGATCATGCCAAGAATCAAGAAAGCCAATAAAAGGTCAAATCATGTCTATAAAGAGACAAACCCAATTCATTACGAATTGTGTGGGGTGAAGAGAAAAGAGGGAAGATGCTAAAGAAGTTTTGAAGGAGAAGAAAGTCTTCATTCAGACCTGATCAATCAAGCTGAGGAAAGAGCTAGATTTTGCATACATCAACGAACAATGAGACAACATCACATAGTAGAACAGTGTGGAGCAAAGGTATAGAATTGATTATATTGATTAGAGAGGTAATGCACTTACAATAGATCTGAAAACCTACAATTAAGTTGTATATGTGAACAAATCATTAATGTTTTAGTTTAACCATTGAAGCATCAAGTCTCTTAACTGAGCAAGACTTAAAAGTCTTCTACAATTGAGATACATCCCAAGGAGTATCAAAAAGTTTGATCATATAGAGTAGCATTAGATATGCCCGATACCTATTGACATGCCAAGTGAGTGTTTGATCAAGGATGGTAGCATTAGATGCCAGATACTAGGTGAAAAACTATCTTTTAAATCCTCTAACAAGGTCACACCTAACAGTGTGTTTGTAACCTTTAACAGGGTTGTCTTCTATCATAGCTCACTTCAAAAGTGAAAATTTGGGGTACCGGTCCCAGTGGTTTTTTTTACCTTAACAGGGTTTCCACATTAAAAATCCATGTGCTATGTGTTTATGTTTCATTAATTTACTGTTTTACATTTCACATATGCAATTATGGATTGATCGGTATACTCTGCATATTTACCATGTTTTCGTAAATAGTTGACTACTTATCGGTAAACATACAGAAGAAGGTTTTACAAAGAAATCTGACAAGTAGAAAATTGATATAAGTATTTCAAATCATTCATCTTGTAGGACAAAAGATAACTAGAGGCATAATTTATGGTTATAAGTTTTAAGGGTTGATTTAAGGATTAATTTTTGAGGCCACTATCGATTCACCCCCCCGTCTCAGTTATTACTAACACCTCTCTCTACAAGTTTAAAATTTAGTGTGGCATAGACATAAGATATTACATGTCATAAAAATGAGAGTAGAAATTGGTATCATAAATATTATAATTTAGAAAAACCATTTACATAACCATGTACTATTTGAAGAGAATGGTTATCCAATGTAAATTTCACCAAGAAAGTGCTCACATTGAAGTGGCTCCACCACCCAACCATAAATTGGTCACTAAAATTATACCATGTCACCACTCTGATTGCACCACTTTCTTGCATGACACCTGCACACCACCATTTCACACCCAATCCAAAATCCTGATAATCACATGTTGAACTTCCAAGTTCAATCCAACCAACCTAGAGAACTACTCACTTGTTTTCTTTTATAAAACGAAGTTATAATAGATCAATGATTGGTATTACTTAAACCATGTGTCAGAAAACCATGAGATCACTAAACCACAACAGTGAAATTAAATATTTTGTCTTGACCTAACTCTCAAGATAATTATTTGTCCCATGTGATTACCACATTAAACATTAATCCCAATGACTTGTACAATATACAAGTTTATCAAAGAATTCACATTTGACATAGTATACACAACTCTAGATGCATAAAATAGTATACATAATTAACTATATCTACTTTACATTATTAACAATATAATTAACTCTAAGATGTAAAATAGTATACATAATTAACTATATCTACTTTACATTATTAACAATATGAAAAGTGTAGAACATAATTTTCCCAATAATGATAACACATCTTTTCTTACTCTTTTATTCACAAAATAAATAATATTGAATGAATTGATTTGGTTCACAATAGTGTTCTATCACCCGTTTGGTATGAGGGGACAAAGGGAAAAAATGAACTAAGTTTTGGGATGGTGGCATGGGTAGGGGGTTTTGGGGGGTGTTGTATATACTATACATATAGTAATTGAAATGCTAATTCTGAAAAGATGTATAAGAATTTCATTTCAAATGAATTTGGAAAACTAGTAAAATAGAAAAATTGCAAATACTAAATGCTTGATAAGATATATAGGTTTAATTTGGCGCAACTTACAGAATGAGTCAATGAAATTATACATTCAAATTGATGCACTTACATAACTAAATCACCACACTTGATAGGATAAATTGACACAGTCAGAGCACAAAATTAGCGTACTTAGTAGAACAAAGAGATACAATTGATAGTATGATGCAACACACTTGCCTATTAATTTTTGCATTATTGTTGTCATCTTATTCTATCCGTCTTATTTTTCATCTTGATCACTATCATTTTTCTCTAATTATTTATTTTCATATTCATATCTACTATTTTTAGGCCGTATTTTTTAATATTGACCTTCTAATTTTCACAATCTAGATCCTATTATTTCTTTTTTTTGGTTTATGCTTTGATACAAGTTACAAAAAAATGCCGCACTTGATACTCTAAAATGATGCACTTAATACCCTGAATCGGCACACTCAATACTCTAAAACAACATAGTTACCATACTAAAACAATGCACTTACTACTCTGGAATGACACACTTTCCTGTCTAAAATTCTCTTCTCAGTCTTAAAATTCTACGTTCTTTATTGTATAACAACACACTTGTACTATTAAAACTAGACATATGAAGATATGAAATGATGTAGTCAACTGGTAAAACATAAATAATTGAAGATCCAAGAACCGGTAGAGTAGAAAAAGAGAGAGGAAAATCAAACAAGATTAGGGACCAACTCGCAGGCTCGCAATAATAGAATTAGAAGATGAAATCAAATACGAGGGAATTTTCAACATTTACTTGAGTAAGGTAAATAGGATTGTAGATAAATTTGGTTATCTTTGTATTGATGCTAGTGCTCTTATAGAATATAAAAATTGATTGCTAGATCTGAGGTTTTTTGGTTACTAACGTTTTATTTTTAGCTTGTGACATGGAAACAATATTAATATTTGTAAATCTAAAATTAATCCACTTTTCTTTTCAATACACTAAAAAAAACATTATATCGATACACATCAAAAACTCATTTTTTGATTTGGTGCTTAAAATTGACGTGGGTTTTAAAATTGGACAAGGAAAAATACATTTGGGTTTAGTGAATTAAATTTAACAAAGAAAATTTCATTTGGATTGGTGCTTTAAAAATGAACCCATGTATCTGTGTAGATGATTTGTAGATTAGTTAACATTTGATTTCCCTGTTTAATTTAATTAACCTTATGCCTTGAGTTTATTGTGGCCTTGAACAATATATTAGAGTAAATTTTTTCTTAGAGAGGCTTGTTTGGGGGTGCGTTTAACCACTAAAGGATGACCTCAAACTATAAAATCTCTTTTAGTTGGTATATAAAAAGACATGGGGCAAACCCTTGAATGTCTTATATCTAACCAAGATCAGGTGAGGTGTGTGGATGATATATCGAAATGAGAATGGGTGCCTAAGGAGTTGACATGGTCCGCTAGAGAATTTAGCGTCTCACAAATGTACAAACCAATTGGGGAGACTTCATGAATTCTGACTAAAACCCTGTTAAATAGAGGCCACCCAGTTCACCCTCAAACAACAACTTATTATAGTGTAATGGGAGGGAATAATCCCCCTCATTATATGCCCATCATATGTGTTCCAAGGTATTGTGTTATTTGAAGAGAAATCTTGTTTGACATGAAACAATACTTAGAAAAAGGAAAAAACAAGGGCACATTCAAAAGGGCTTACGTCTTAGAGTGTGATAGGTTGTGTGAGCTGACAGACTACCAAGAAATGAGCCTAAAATATTTTGTACAAAGCGAATTGACCTTAGGTTAGACTGCTTGTATCTAGTTTTTGTTGTGTTAGACCAAGTGAATTTTTTTGACTTGCGAAGGTCACCAAACATACATAAAACATTTATTTTCAATCAGTCCTACAACCATATTCTGATTGTGTGATTGTTGTGTCTATACATCATCAAAACCCTAAAAAATGTCCTACAAAGAGAAACAAAAAAATATGGATCCAAAACATACCATTTGTTCTTATCCTAGATTCCAGTGATTGACATACAATATACTAGTATTTAGTCTTGCTTATTTCATAACCTTCATTTTAGTATAATTATTGCATTTAGAGTCTAGAACCTTGCTTAGTCATTTACGTATTGCATAGTTCTCATTTTAAATCCTCAAAAATCCAAAAAAAAAAAATTAGCTTGCACATCCTAGGTTTAAGTATTACACTTTCTAGGGTCATTTTTCAAATTAGAGGGTGCATCTTTTTAGAATATTCTTAAAGTGGTCTTGCGCATTATCTTGACCTACCTTGTCTTAGACACTTTTCATTCTTGAAATTTGTCTTATTCATAGACACCTTGTCAAAATTGTCATTTTTGTAATCCAAAATTGAAGTCAAGATAGTTCCCAACATCATTCAGGTCTTTCCTTAGGAGGTTTACATTTGAAGTTTTTAAAAATATATTTTAGGGTACAATAATCACACCTTAGGCATCATTTTAGTTATTCATTCCTAGTTCTCATTAGCATTCCAAAATCATAAAAAATAGTAAAAAAATTAGTTTCCCTTATTGTCATTTCCCATTTGTCTCTCAAAATCCAAAATACCAAAAAAAAAATAGAGTCCTAAGCTTAGTTATCCTAATCATCTTGCATATACCTTAGTCTTAAGTTGCATCCTTGCACATACCGCTGACATAATCAAATAAGGGTAAATAAAAAATGGATCACAACAAGGATACCATGTATAATCCTACAAGTGATATCCACTTCACTATTAAGAGGAACCTAAGATTTGATTTTGATACACCTCAGATAGTGCAATGTCAATAAAAACCAAAAATTGACATTCTACAACTACCTCCCATTCCTCTACCAGGAGATGAGTTCTCAACTAAGAATGTTAGGGAAACATGTACACAAGAAGAGATTGATATTAATTTATAATACCTTAGGGTAATGGCTGTTATGGATATATTGCTCTCAATAGGACCAAACCAATATTTCCATATACTTGCATAGAATAGTGCTAAGTTATCCATTGGATATGTTACACCTTAGTTGAGAACACACTCATGCTGTTATCATGGGTTGCTTCAACTACACCCTCTCATCTCACTTCTGTCATACCATCCTGCATCACCACTCATGGTGAAACCCAGGACATATCTTCCACTATACTTGGGATCTAGTAAAATAATCCTCTATTCACCAATAATCCACCCATTTCTAGTGCACCCATTACCATAATTATTCCTTCCATATTATCACAAATCCATGCCAGTAGTTATCAACTGATGATAGAAATTTCATCTCATACAACTCTACAAGGTCCCAATCCTAGTGGTCTTCAACTCGATGTCCCTTCCAACCAAGGACCAACCCTACTCATTCAGGGGACACCTCCACAAAAACCTCTTGCAAACCCTAACCAACCAGGGTTTCTTTCTAACCCTTTAGGACAATATGAAGCTACTGGTTCCAATACTTATTTAGGACCACCCCGGTAGGTCCCACTGCCATTTTTACCTTCAACATATATAAAAATGGGGTACATAGACCAATACAATCAAGAACCATCCTATAATTGTGGGATCCCATCTGTTAACCCTAATAGAGTTCCATCCACATTGACATCCACTAAAGTTATTTCTCAACAAGTTCAAACCCTTCAACAGAAGATCACAAATCTACAAACTAGTGCTCCCAAAAGGTCTTACACATCAGCTAATCTTAGTCTTTATCCATTTGGTAGGACGCTATAAATCCCACCCTTTCTGCATAAATCTCAGACACTTAAGTTTGATAGGTACAAGGAAAAGGGTGATCTCGGTGACAACATCTACAAATGTTTCAGGACCTATATAGAAGTGGCCGACGATGACACATGCCTCATGAGACAATTTCCACATGCTCTTAGTGGGTCCTACATGGAGTGGTTTTCTAGACTTTCTCCTGGGATAAAATCATGGAATGAACTTGCAGAAAATTTTATATCGCATTATTCACATAACATTATCATCAAAATAACATTGATGGATCTCTGCACTTCCAAGTAGAAAAGTGCCAAAATATTTTCCTCATTTTTACAACATTGGAGGAATGTTTCCTCCAAGGAATCTTTCCACATACCCACAAAGGAAAGTATCCACATGTTCATTGAAAATTTTCAATTGGTATGATGTGTGAGATAAACTTCCAACACATTGAGTCCTTCAAAGAACTAGCTAAGAAAGGAATAAAGGAAGAAAGATCCATCACCCTGAAGGGAGAAATCAAGAAATAAACCAATACCACTATGGCTTAAGAAAAATCTAAGTATTTGTCCAAGAATAAGAATTTCACAAATGATGTCATTTTTTACGCAAAAATATCACAACCAATCTTGTGTGTACATGTGTAAACAAATGTCCAACACATCCAAACACCGACCAATGTCCAAAGTGAAAATACAACTTCTCCTAAGGAGAATCCCTCGTCAAAAATGATGAATAACAACCAAAGTTCTGCAAGAAGGCCCACTCCACAAAGGAATTATACTCCTCTTGCGTAACCTCTTGAGAAAATCTTGGAGAAAATTTTAAAGTCCCATTCGATAAACCTACCCAAAATTAGATCATACAAACCAAGTTCCTTTAAACTAGCATGGTAGGATGACAAAAAATCATGTGCTTATCAAAAAACCAAAGGACACAAAAGATCATTTATTTTCAGCTGAAGAACATTGTCCTAGATTTCATTAAACATAATGAAATTGAAGTTGTCAACTATTCTGGTACTACAAATGAAGATCATAAGATCTTTATGAAACCATTGATGGATCATGGAAAATGAAAGGAATCAACATCAGGAAAAGATAAAAAGGTTAACCTCACATATGTGAAACTAGACCCTGATTTGACCATTAATACTATCACCATCAGAGGCCTAGATAATGATCGTGTCATCACCACCCGTCATTCCAAAATAATAGTACAAGTTGCTTCCAATTCATTCAATCCACCATCAGGTTTGTAGTTCCCACCTATAAATTTACTTTTCAATGTTAATGCCATAATATTTTGGTTATTTTCATGACGATTATGTATAATTTTAGGATAATTTTACTGACCCCCTACTTGCATGTGTATAGTTGGCGTATATGTTTTATATTTCTGCATGGCATGCCTATCTTAAATTTATGTATGATTTATCTGATGTGGTAGAGGACAAAGACATAGTTACTTGCATTGTAAGATCCACACGATCGACCAATCCCTATTATTATCAATTATAGATATTATGTACATGCTCGACATTGTGATGCAGGTTTGCAGGTACCAGGCATCAACTTCCCTCAATTGTCAGGATGAGTGTGTCCTATCGCAATATCTCGATGGTAAGAGAGGGGAGATGACAGACAGGTCCAAATCTCAACTTAAGCCATTTATTGTCCTGAAACTCTAGACATGTATCTTATTTTCTACCTTATGAATCTGTCAAGGTGACATCATTCGTGAACCCTTCCTTTGTGCTTTTTTGTGGTATTTTTAGGTTCAGTCAATTCTTTTATCACGTTGTCTAGTCATTCGGTTTGATATGATTTTGGTGTTAATGGTTAAGTGATTTATGAGATTAATTATGTAGTTAAATAATTAAATCTTATTAAATTTGGAAATATTAAATATGATGGTATTTAATTAATGAAAATTAATTAAATACATGTGTTAATTAAAAAGTCTAATTTTGGATATAGAGGATTTAATTAATTATTAAATCCAAAATTGAAACTTAAAAGCATAATTAATGAATTAATATTTAATCATCAATTTACATGCTAAAAATATTAATTGTTAATTAAATATTAATATGCAATTAAAGTTGCACATTCTGTTAATAAAATTTAAATATTAATTTAAATTTATAGTTGAGTTGTGATTTGAGCTATCAGTTGAGTTCTCTTTTAGGGATTGCATGAGATTTTAAAACCCTATGTTGAGTAGGCTTTCCTTATTAGGATGCTTTTGGCCATTATTGCAGAGACGGGTTACACTAGTTTTTACAGGTTTTGGCTTTGGTTTGGATTGAAGGAATTGTTGAAAGCTTAGGATTTTTAGGGTTTTGGACTATCCTTCATGGCTTCTGTCAAATAGTGGATTGAGGTAGGGTTTGAATCCTTTGATATTTTAGTACTCAGATCCTCATCTTCTATGTATCTAAAATACTGAAATCCCCATGTGTGTACTTCCTTGCGTGTTTTGTGTTTGTTAAAATTTTAGAATAGGGTTATTGTATGATTTTGTGGTTTTTCCTTTCTTGTCAGATCTATGTTTTGGGTATATGGGTTTCATTAGAAAATTGTGGTTTCAAATTGTACATTGGGGTTTTTGAATCTATGATCGAAACAGTCCTGGTTTGTGTTTGAGAACAATAGAAAACCATATTAGATCAGTTAGGGTTTCATTAAATGTCAGTCGTCTAAAGGGTATTTTCTATTTTTCCAATTAGGGCTTCAAGTGACATTCGCTTATCAGAAAACTGATTCTATATCTTCCTTATCAAATGGAAACTTTTGTCTAATGATCTAGATCTAAATGGGGATTATTGCATGCTTTTAAAGGAAATATATTATATAATATTTAACTATTATGCATACTTCATTATTTAGTTTACACACACACACACACACACACACACACACACACACACACACACACACACACACACACACACACACACACACACACACACACACACACACACACACACACACACACACACACACATCTTGGAAATAAATTTTATGCATGTTAAAAGATTTATATAAAAATCAATAAATGAGAGTTATCTATTTAAAGAGTCAGTATTAAAAATAAATAAATAAATTTTAAACAAGATATGATTTGTTTTAATTAAAAGGTGAATTTTCAATATTTAAATATATTTGTTTTTAATTATCTATTTATTAAAGTATTTTTTTCTTTATCTTTTAAAAAAACAAAAGTTAAAAAAAATTATAT
>MU226370.1:350098-362481 GCA_018584345.1 Thuja plicata | reverse complement strand
TATATTGTGGAAATAAATTTTATGCATGATAAAAGATTTATATAAAAATCAATAAATGAGAGTTATCTATTTAAAGAGTCAGTATTAAAAATAAATAAATAAATGTTAAACAAGATATGGTTTGTTTTCATTAAAAGGTGAATTTTCAATATTTAAATATATTTGTTTTTAATTATCCATTTATTAAAGTATTTTTTTCTTTATCTTTTAAAAAAAAACAAAAGTTAAAAAAATGTATATTAAAAAGGTTGGTGAGGTGGCGGGGCCTCAACCCCTGCTCCCCATTGGGCCTGCCCCATGACACATTCACTGCTAGCAGTGGTAGGGACCGCCGTACTTGGCAGGGCCCCTGCCGCCGATGACAAGGAATTGTCGGTAGGGCCCGACCCTTTAAAAGGCCGCAGAGTATTGGTGGTGGTGGGAGACGAATGACNCCCCCCCCCCCCCCTTTGTTTATATTTAATTTTTAGTTTATTATTATTTAATTTATTTTACTTAGATTTGTTTTAAGATTTTTTTTAAAAATTAAGTTTAATTAATTTAGATTTAATTTATTTTAGATTATGTTTAATTTAGTTACAATTTAATTTATTTATTAGATTATTTTTTTAAAAAATATGATTTAATTTATTTTGGGTTATATTTAGTTAATTGATAGTTTAACTTAAGTTAGTATTATAATCATATATTGTGTATTTTAATTTAGTTTGGATACACTTAATTAAGTTATAATGTGTTTTGGTTAAATGAGAATGAGTCTCAGTATTGGACCTCGAGATGAGTCAACACTTTTTAAATGGAATTAAAATTAATTCTTTAACTCAAAAATATTTTTATGCATTAAGATAATATGGGCTAAATTGATTAATAACACAATAATGTTATAAAACTCTTATGTGTACTTTATGTTGTGGTGTCTTGTGCATGCATATTTTCCAATTCGGGTAGAGTGATGCCGTAGGAGGGATTTCGTCTTCTGAGACTTGAATTATTTTATGGAATTATTCTTGTGAACTTTGGGTTTATAATGTGGGAATCTATAACCATTTTCATGTCTTGTTTGGTTCTTGTATTGTTTTTTATATATCTGTTGCTTATGTTGCGTGTTCTCTGAGTCTCCGATCATTATGTTATTTAACCACGAAAAGGTGACGACCACTATTGTTTTGAGTCCTATTTATTTTGGTCACCTTGTTTCTACCTAATATGGTGGTTCTATGATCTAAAGGTTGATCCTTGTGGATTATGTTACTACATGTGGGAGACAGGTCCTATTGATGTTTTGATGGTCATTGGTCTTGTGATGTATATGATTATTGGTATGGTTTTGATGAGATGTCCAGTTGGGATGAATATTTTGATCCTTGTGTAGTGTTGCAGGTCAAAAAGCCTTCTGTTAATTTTTTTCTAAGTAGCATGTATTTTGTCAAAGTGCATATTGAATCTTGAATCTTGAACCTCACGGTTCAAGGTTCAAAGTTCAATTTCCCATTCCCTGCTTTGCAATCCATATGCAATTCTTTCAGTCATAAATTTTTTATAACTCATGCGTTTGAGTGTCTTCGTAATATTGAATCTTGAATCTTGAACCTTGCGATTCAATGTTCAAGGTTCACTTTTCCAAAATACGCTTGTCTCTTTGCATGCTCAACCTGCGTCTTTTCCCATTTTGGCATCAGTGTTTTTCGTAATCTTGTACTTTGAACTCCTACTTTTTGGTTCATAATTCAATATCTTTCATGCGACATGCATTAGTCTGTCTCATCTATAAGTTTATCAATACATGACTGAGGCATAAGGGATTATGAACTTTGAACTTCGCACTTTATGGTTCAAGGTTTGAAATCTGAAATGCAATAATGATCAAATATTTGTGGCACTTGTTGGATCTCACTTTCCTTTATGAGATCGGTTTCTAAAAAGATGGGGAGTAAAGTCCAACTCAGAAAAAGTACAGCTTGCTTGAAGATGAAATAAATATGATTGGACGTGTCCAGCGAATGATGATAGAAATCATTAATTCATGGCGAGTAATCATGATTACCAAAAAAAGGGCAACTTAAATGCATGTATTAAATATTCTCTTATTGCCCTTTCTATTTACACACAACCGTTGGAAGCACAATCAGAAGTGAAGCACATTGAAATTATTTCCCTGAAAGAAAAAATAGATAACACTAGTGAGTTTCAAGAAATCTTCCTCATTTTCCTTTCTAGTTTTAAGAATTATACATTGTAAGAAAGGAAATTCCAGTCTTTTCCATCTTATTTTCTTGAAGTCATTTGTTTAAAAATCACTATGAATAGTCCTAGTGAGTTAGCCTCTCAGGTCAGGTTTGTAAAGGAGAACAAGTTTTCTCCTATAAGTAGTTGTCTGTCAGAGATGCGGGACACACTTCTTGTAGATGAAGACATAACAAAGATTGTTCATAGGTTGAAGAATGCAGAGGTGGGAACCCTTTCAGCCAAGATTGTAGAAATTGGACTATTGGGGGCTGTTGGTTTTCCTGAAGTGACTCCATGCCCTGAGTTGGTAATGGAATGCAGAAACATGTACGATAGGATTAACAAGTGTATTTGTCTTCCTTCTAGAGAAGTGTTAGTGTCCATCAACAGACAGGTAGTCATGGCAGCCCTGAGAATCCCTCCTGCATAAACCTATGTAAACTATGACTTTGAGAAGGCTAAAAAGGAATTTCACCTTAATTTCAAAGATTATAGCAAAAATAGAGCTAGAGACTGGTTATTGAAAGCAGAGAGAAGGGGTTCTAGGTTACCAAAACCTCTTAAAAAGGACCATTTGATAAGAGAGGTACATGACATTGTGGTCATGTTAAAGAGATTAAAGGGTAAACCTAATGATATCATGTGGGAGGACTGGATGTATATTTTTGTCCAAGACATTCTGAGTGAAGGAAAATATGTTGACTAGGATGAGATAATAGAAACAAGACTTGAAGAAGAGTTATCCCAGTCTGCAGAGTCATCCAATTTCTATTTGTCTTCATATATGTTTTATGTTTTAGCCATTAGCAGGAATTGGGAGGGTTTGCCCAATGAACCATGGAGAGATCATATGATGATTTATGAATATCATTCTTATTTGCATAAGAAGATAAATCTAGGAAATTTCTGTAGAGTACAAGATACATTCCTAGCCAAGCTTGTTTTTGAGCTAAGAGGAAGGGTAAATTATAGAATGTACAAAGAAGATTGATTAAAATCTATGGTAGCTTCTTTGTTCAATTCCCCACTTTCAGTTACTTAAGGGTAGGAGGTTTCAGTGGTGAACCCATGAAGCTCCCATGATATTGCTTGGATAAATATATTCTGTTAGAAATATGTAGGCAAATACTCCAAGTAGGAGTGAAGTTCAGACCTAAGAGAGGAGTAGGTTCTTTCTTTCCTATTGATCTAGGGCATTACCATTTCAAATTAACACATGCTATGTCTTCCCCAGATGCAAAACTAAAGGTAATTAATTTTCCTTCTTATCAAAGGCAAAGCTACTTTGATAGCAAGAAATTCATGGCAAATCATTTCAAAGTGGATGCCACTTTTCTACATCAACCAGAATTAGAAGATTTTTGGGCTGATTGTATAGATGAGTTTGAGGTTGAAAAGAGACTACACTCTAGGTTTACATTGAGCCAGATTGTCACCTTACGACTACCTTTTAAGATTAAAGGATTTGATACTGATGATGAGGAAAATGTGACAAAACCTGGATACAAGGAGCAAAATAATGATGCAGTGGCCAGAAAAGTAGAATGGGGAAGAGAAGAAGTGGAGGATTTGAATGCTCTTTCTCAAGAAGTGTTCAAAAGGATAGATAAATGGTTGAAAGAAATGAGCAAGAAGAAGAAGCAAGAGGCTTCTGGTTTAGTAACCAAGAAAAGTACAAGAATTTCAAAACTCACAACTTCCCCTGCCCTTATTAACGAAACTGAGAAATTACTTCTTGTAGGTGAACCTAAAACTGGAATAAAAACCCATCTTGAAGAAGAAAATTCAATTCTTGCACAATCCACAGGGATCACGAGAGCCAGGAGAAAAAGTAAAGAAAAGACAGATAAATTCCCCTACATTGTGATTGACCTGGAGACAGAAGGAAGGGATTCACAGCCTTAGAAGAAACCTAAAATGGACAAAACCCTAGTTAGTCCTTCAAAGACTCAATCAATAGAAGAAGGTCAATAAGACCTGTTAGTGTTAAACACTCCTACAAATGCTTCTACAACAAAGACCCCAAACTGGATGGAGTTATCAGTCAACAAGAAGAGGAACATTGTTCCTATCTCGGCCCCTGTTGGAGACTTAGTCAGCAAATATCTTGGAAAAATTCCACGAGCCAAGAAACCGAAGGTGGAAGCAATGGTTAATGTAGATGCTAAAATATGTCACTGGATGACGAAAATCTTCAATCCAATTTTTGATAAAGCTAGTGATGAGGTCACAGAGAAAGACTTTCATGTGGAAAAGATAGATTTGGGAATATCTACTAGGGCCACCAACATGAAGATTTTGAACTCAGTGAATAAGAAAATCAATCATCGTGTATAGAAGGATGCAAAAGACAAGATGATACTGAAGCAGGCCCTTTGTGAAATGGCCAAATATATTCAACAACTTCAAAATCATGTACCTCAACCATTGTCGATAATTCCATTTGACCTAGATGTCAAGTCTGTAGAGAATAAAAAATTCCTCGATCAAGTTCACCAGGACAGGTCCATATCAAAGGCCTTCTTCATCTGGATGGATAAGGTAACCAGAGAAATTACCAAGTTCACTTATGATTTTAATAGTGTGATGGAAAAATCTAAAAAGTTGTTAAAGGTAGTAGAGGAAGATGTGGAACTGTGGAAAAAATAAAAGGTTCAATTGGAGATTGAAGTACACAACATGGAAGATGTTTATATTTATGGTATAAACAAGTTCCTCTCTGAAAAAGTAGTACCAGGGGTTGATGAGAATTCACTGTTTATTTTTAAAGTGAATATAGAATGGGAAGGCACACTATATGAGCAATCCATCAAAGAATCTACCTAGATAATTGAAGCCCAGATCAGTACAAGGGAAATCATGCATGCACAAGAAAAATTATTGGATTGGAGAACGAGACTAGTAGTGAAATGGCCAAAATACTTGCCTATTACAATCAAATGGTAGAAAACCTGAAAGCTGCTAAGGAAATTGGGATGAAAGATCATTCAATTTTAGCTCATGTGGAGTCAGCAGTTGTCTACAGTTGTGAACAAATGAAAATATTTGAAGACAAATCCCAGCAGATACAAAACTTCAAGAATATTTGGAAGCAGAGGTTTGGGGCGGTTGCTAGACCGAATCAACAAGTGAGGAAGAACTTCTCTACTGTATTTGAGGAGTGGAAAATAGAAAAATATGCCACCAACACTAATGATGGAGCTGGAATTGGCCTATCGGCCAATTAGTTTTCTGGATAGTTTTTTTGTTTTGTCTATTTCCAAATTTTTTTGCTATCTTTAGGGTAGTTATTTATTGAAAACTTAAATAGCCCTGCATGGCTATATATGCTATTTTTGATGACCAAGTGAGGGTCGGTTCTCTGAAAGAAAACTTTGCAATACTATCTATTTTGTTTAAGTTATTTCTGGGGTGGTTAATACTGTGAATTCTGAATATATGAATATATTATTAGTTGGTTATATAAGAAGATCCTGGTATTTTTATTGATCAATTGGTCTATTGGAGTGTATGATTTTAATTTTAGTCAGAATTAAATGAGTATGTTACTATAATCTGCAAGTATATCTTAGAATTTAGTCAGTAATCTTTTTCAAGATTTGACATCTTTACAAATTGGCCATTATTAATTTATTTGTCTGGTTAAGATTTGAGTCAGTAGGCTCAGATATCTTAAATCTCTTAAAATCTCAAAATAGTTAAACATTTATCTATGATGAATGTGAATTGCAACCTTTCATACTTTCTAGTCAAAAGTGTATCTTGAAGTAAATTGTTTCTTAATAAAAGGTTATTACAGATTAATCTTTGTATAACGTAGCTTCTCCTTTAAAGTAGAGAGTGTTTTTGTGAGTAACTCACTCAATTGTTAGTGCATTTTTCCTTCTACATTTGGGTTATAAGAGTCATTTATTTTTTATTCTTCAAAAGGGAAAATATGTTCACTAACATGTAGGATGATATGTTATTTGTTATGAACCAACATTTGCATAATGATTTTCATGATTTGATAATATATGAGAAGTATTTTATGGTTTTGGCTTTGTCCTCTTTTTGGTCATGTGGCTGGGAGCATTAGGGTAGGTTATCGACATTAGGGTACCGTGCGAAGTGTCAGCCAATCCTCCATAAAAATGTTATGATAGCCTCAAAAAATTTCATAGATCTCATCTACCATGTCATCTCTAAAAAATTAGCCTGATAAACTGATCAATTAATAAATCTAATAGGATCACTTAATGATCCACCAAACTATATCACTGTTCATTTATAGTTAGGAAACCATTACACAGAGCATCACAAATTGATCATCTGATATCACCAACTTATGCAAAAATAGAATAAGGTAGATTATACCTTACTGAACCACCTCCTAGGTTCGCATCCCAAAAATCCATTATACCTTCCTATACTGAACCATATATCAAAACCTGTATACCGTACATGTTCAACCATACTTAGTCAATTCTGTATCTAATCCTTCAATAACTCCAAAATATAAAGTGACCATTATAAACATGTATAGTTTCCATTAATGACAACATATAATCCATCAAGAGTAATGTCTCATACCAATAATCTACCCGTTTGGCATTGATGGCAACAATTAGTAAAAATGACTAAGTGTCAAAATCAAGATGCCAAACTGCAACTTCTCACCAAAAGATTTTATACTCACATATGATCCCCCTAATCTAGTCATCCATTTTTCACTTCAATCTCTCCCCCTTTGAGATCAATGGAAAAGGTCCAGAATCATAACAAAATTGATCTACCAAAATCCTACATATCACCGCGTATACACAAGTATGCAATATATACTTACAAAATTTTGAATACATCTGAGAAATTGTTTCTTACAGAACCAAAATTAGTATCCAACTCTTATTTGTACTCTTAATTATCCAAATCTTCCCAAAAATGGCATATGCAATTTTCTCTACAGCTACAAGGTTTGATGCATCAAGATGAGAATAAACTCCCTCTACCTCATCTAGGTCATTGAACAAAATATCTAGCTTCAGTGCGGTTTAAATTTAAATTTCATTGATCCTACCTTTTGTCTTGTCCTTCTCTATAGTCAATGTTCTAATTTTGTCATTCAATGATGTAACTTTTACTACACGACTAGTAACTGAAGTTGCCAGGGGATCATATGATTTAGCCAACTCACCCAACTTATCTTCATCCTCCCTTATGATCTTCTCAATATCCAAAACACACTTAGGGTAATCAATACATACTCTAAATATTTTTCCACCTTTGGTCAGAGAATATTTCAACCATTGAATACCAACTTCCAAATATATCCTATCTTGTGAAATTGAAGAAATCAAATGATCATATCTCCTTATCAAATTCATTTTGCACCTTAACCAAAGCTGAGTTCTCCAAATAATGAAAATGAGAACTTGCAAAATTTAGTAATTGTTCAAGCTGACCTGATAAGCAATTATTTTGATCTCGGACATAGGTCAACATGATCTTTCCTAACACATCTAATGCAAGTGATAGAAGTTCATTGTCTTTCATCTGAGTTTTCAGAATCTATTTTCTTGCTTTGGCCTGAGCCACCAATGAAAGCCTCATCATCTACACTGGGCTCAATGTGTCAAACTGAATAGGACCTTGAAAAATCTTCATATCATTTGTGTCATAAATTTCCTCCTCAAGAAATTATTTCACTACCTTCGCAGTGTCTCTTGCTTTTATTTTCATATATTTTTCTTCGGAAATATTTTGATCTACAATTATGTCATCTTCCTTACCTTTCCCTTGTTCACTTTCTATGCATCATTAATCTCCTCTCCTATAACATAGTCTTTTTTAGAGTAAAGAATTAATTTAATTACCTTGATTAAATTAACTTTACTACCTCTTAAGATTTCACTTTATGGACTTGCATAGTTATTTAATAATTAAATCTAATTATTAAATACCTATTTACCTATTAGGTTTTATGATCTCCTTCTATAAGGATTGATCCTTTGTATATTTTCATTCATTCTTTTGGCTGTTAATAAACTTTCACATTGTCAGAGCAAAACCCTTGTTTGTTTCCTACAAATTTCTTCCTTGTGACATGTTTTGCATGCAGGTTTCTTGGGCTTAATATATTTGTTTTTCATCAAATATTACATGGTATCAGAGATGGATCTGATGTATCTTGTTCATGTTTGAAAAAAAGAGGAGCAAGGGGTTGACATAAGAAATTTGGGATTTTTTGACTAATTTGAGAGGTTTTGGTTGTAGTTTTTCAGATCTGGTATACTTTGCAGAATGTTATTTTTTGTGAAAGGGCATTTTTTGGGTGTCCTTCTCGGTGCCATTTATAGTATTGTCCTTCACAGTGTCATTTACCAGACCTACACCTTATTCCTTTGACCACCATGCATGAGCTAACATCTACGTTGGCAGATCTGAAAAGGCGGAACTTCAAAACCCTGCGGGCATCGTACTTTGACTTGCAAGATTTTTTACCTACGGTTGCTATCCAAATCTATGGTTATTTTCATCAAAATAATTCAAAGTTACACATGATACTCATTTGAAGATTTTTTTCTCTGCCATTGTAAGCAATATTTTCCATCTTCTAGGGTTCGGTTTATTGAATTGTGGGGGGTGTTTTATTTCTTATTTTCTATAATTTACTTCAATAAACTTGAAATTATATTAAAATGAGACCCCTTATAAAAATATGACTGAGGCCTCTTCTTTTCTAGAACTTCTGACCCCTCATAATTATCACACATGGAAATCCCCGATGACATGAATTCTCTGGTAAAATGGGTTATGGTCTTGTTTAGACGCAGTGTAGCCAGTTTTATAGAGGCCTTTCAAGGTCATGCAAAATAGGAACAAGATAGATGTGGCAATCAGGTTGATTGTTTTACATGTATCAGATAGTCTATAGTTTCATCTTGATGGGTGCAATACCTCTCTAGGTATGTGGACCTATCTTAATGGCTTGTTTGGTACAGTGAATGAGTTTAGGGCACTTCAAATTGAGGCAGAGCTTACCTCTCTTGTACCAGATCATTTTCCATCCATTGAGGACTTCTTGATGAATTTTAAGCAGCAAAGATCTTTATTACAGGGATGCAAAAAGACTAAGACTGACAGAGAGTGCATCTACTTGATTCTATCAGAGCTTCAGGGAAAATTTCAGATTTTCTCCTCTACCTTCCACTCTACCATGAATGCATTGGGTTAGAGATTCTAGATTCCCACTTTTGAGGTTTTCTATGATCATTTGACTGGAGAGAAGGCCAAGCTCACACATTTGGATTCTTTATCTGGAAATAAGACCCAAGCTTTGGTTTCCCACACTTCTAAGGGGACATAGAAGAAAAAGCAGAAGCCCAAAATATATTCAATTGGCAGTGAGCATTCCTCCAAGACACCACATAAAATAGAGTCTAAGAAATCCACTCCTAAGGGTAAATATTCTAAGTCTGGCGAGTCTTCCTCCAAGACTAAGAAGTTCACAGGTGAACCTTGCAGTTTTTGTTGTCAAGGAAGGGAATCAATTTTCCAGGCGTTGGAAACATCTTGAGGATTTAGAGGAAGCCTTCTAGTAGCATATTATTGGTTCTCCACAACCTTCACCTACTCCCATGGAGAAAGGCCATGCTCTTTCTACATGAGCATTATCTTCCACTGCTAAATGGATCATTGATTCAAGTGCTTCACACCATATGACACACAACTAGTTTGGTTACCTCACTTTCTCAGAGTGCTACTGCATAGATTACAGTTGGTGAATCAACACAAATTTTAGTTATAGTTTATGTTATTGTTTCATTGGATGGTGGCTCTCTACAGGATGTTCTTTTGGTTCCTACCATTTCTACGAAGGTCCTGTCTATCTATCAAATTTGTCATTCTGGTTCTGGTAAGATAGTTGAGTTCTCACCACATGATGTAGTTATTGTAAGGAAACTCAGGTGCGGAAACAACTTCCTACGCTAATCTCTATAGGAAAGTATTGTGAAAATTCTTTTAAATCCTTACAATTTCAGATTCGTTAACTACTTTAACAAAGATATTGCAACCACATACCATGCATACAGAAAATAGAGAATGACACAATGATATACCCTGGGGAAAACCTTTCGGCAAAAAACCCCAGCACTCCAAAACCTGCACAATGTATTGATCAAAACTATTACAGCTTACAATACACTTGCAATGCAAGTTCTTTCAGAAGATTTCAAAACCCTTGAAGACAAATCACGGTAGCATAAAATGTTCCAAAAATACACTCACATCACTTCTCTTCGCAACCCTAACAAATGCTTATATCATGCACTTCAATTTTTAGGGCTACTCCAAAAGATAATCATATTAGGGTTTTACCATTCTCTGAGAAAATAGGAAACCCAAATTTTTTTTTGGGGCGATGCCCCGAACCCCACGATTGGGGAAGAGTGTAGAGTACTCAAATTTATCAGTTGCCACATGTCTTCACCTGTCATTGAATCTTCCTAACATAGCTCTTACGTGTCATAGGAATTCATCATAACCATTTTAGCCATGATCTCCTTACACACAATTCAAGATGCTGATACATCAACATTATTTGCAAGAAATACATTTTACAAAACAAATAATAAGAATACAAATTATCCAAGGTTGAGACACCTTATTCCTAACAGTTATTCAAGACCTCCATTTGGTTGTTGCTACTAGGAGTGTTGATTTAGAGTCTCACTTATACAGGTTTTATGGCTTTGAGAGCTCTGATTATATAGGTGTTTCTCTTGTTTCTCATGCAGACATACTGAGAAAGCTTTGACATGAGTATTTTGGCCATGTCAACTATAGATATCTCCAACATATGAGTGCATAAGAGTTTGTGATTGGGCTTGCTTAGATCTCTTGCACTGATGGTGTTTGTCGAGGTTGTACACTTGGAAAACATCATAGAGATCCTTTTCCAATAGGTAGATCCTCATGTGCTAAGGCACCATTGTTGTTGATACATAGTGATCTCATGTCATTTCCCACTCCTTTTTTCTGGTGCTCATTATGTGCTCACCTTTATTGATGACTTATTTAGATGCACATGGGTGTACTTCTTGTAGTACAATTCTGATGTCTTTGATTTATTTCGAGTCTTTAAGACATTTGTGGAGAAGCAGTTGTTGGAGATTTGATTCTTAGAGTTGATTGTTTGTATGTTTGTCATTGATGACAACATATAATACACAATAGTAATTCTATATGAACTTATCTGAATGATGACATAAAGACTTGCATGGATAGATACATGTTTTTGACATGTTTATTAAGTTATGTTCATACACACAGACCTAGATATGATGTTTCAGTAAAGTTATGCAATTCTATTATTAGCAGTTATAGTTCTGGAAGTATAATGGTTTAGGGCCGACGTATATAACATGTGTTATGAGTTGCGCCTATCTTTAGGATATGCATGTGTATATGCATGATTAATTATGAGTTGAGGATATAAATCCAAAGGCGCCAAACATGTTTCAAGATGATTGCAAAGTTATGGTTAATTTGGTGAGGCTGACTCAGTGAAGCGTCGCGTCTGTTCAACATTGACTTGCACAGACTTAATATTTTTTGCGTGCTTAGTTAAGCCAACTAAGATATTTATGAAGTGTTTCTAAGAGTTGACATGACCTTCTAATTTGGAGAAGATACTTATGGTAGTTCAATTGTGATACGCTAAGTGTGAATGACACAAAATGTGAAGAAAGATGTACAGAGTAGATTATCAAAGTTGGTTCATTCATCAAGGGTCTATGTGAAGAAGAAGTGAAATATTGTAATACACTGGAATTGATCAAGATAATAGGTCTACTCTACAGTTCATCATTAGATATAGTGTATATATTTTATACAGAAGGTTGTAGCCTTCACCATCAAGCAGTGAGATTTTGGACAGTGAGTCCACCACCCCTAATAGGGTTATTTGTAAAAGACTCCTAACAGGGTCCAAAACTTAACCAGGTCACTATACTTATTGCATTGTATTATACAACTCCTAACAGGGTTAAAATATCTTCTAATAGGGATTACTACAAACAAGTATAGTTTATTGTGGGTGCTAATTCCCACTGGGGTTTTTACCATTTGGTTTCCCCATAATCAAATTGTGTGTTGAGTACTGTGTTATTTGATTA
>MU226370.1:299561-320755 GCA_018584345.1 Thuja plicata | reverse complement strand
TTAATATTAAATATTAAATTTCATATGATTAATAATAATATAACATATATATTATATTATTATTAATCAACATATATTATATGTATTCTAATGATCATACGACTGAAGATACAAACATTAACAGTATTGATTCTTGAAAACTCTTAAAATAACCCCATAGAGTAGTCCTACTAGTTTGACTATCAAGCATGTTGTAAACCTATATAATCTGAATAGAAACAAGCTTATCCCTCTTCCATTGAATATTACCAATGCATGGAAAGAAATTCAATAAATAGAAGAAAATACATACCAAAAAGGATTCATAATTTAAATGTTTTCTTCTCATCCTTCTTGATCTTCACCAAGTTCTCCAATAACTGACCTCTCAATGCTTCACAAATATCATACTCTGCATCTTCCTTCACCATTTGGTAAGAAATGTAAATAATAGTGCTTTAGATTGAGTTCTCCCCACTATAGTGAAATACCTTGTATCCCAAAACCATAGATGAAAATTTGACACCAGGCTGCAAAATGTTATTAATTGTCATCGCTCGCTTATCCCATTGAGAAGTAGTCAGGTTAGCAACCACATCTTTCTTAATGGACTTCAGGGAAGGTACCTCACCGGTGGCACAAAATCATGTAGCTGACTCCAAAACCTCCTTGATAATATTATAAGACTTATCAAGACACATGAACTGGTCATGCATTTGACACAACACGTATCAAATCCAATCTGGCACATAAAATTTCATGAAATTCATAAATTGAGAGAACTTTTTCTCTGCTAGAATCTTGTATTCACCCTTTAGTAATTAATCCAAAAATAGCTTCTTGTGTTTCTCAGAGATTGTAATTTCACCTAATTCCTCCAAATTACAGTGAATATAAACTGCAATGTTCTCTACATGAAAAACATTTTATGAAACCGATGAAAATGCACTGTCTGAGTTATATTCAATAGATTTGTAAGGATTTTTTTGAAAATAGGTCTTGGTCACTCAGTAATATCAACTGCATGGGGAATATATCCTTGATTTAAACTCCAAATAACATACTTGCACCGAGAAAAATACCTTTTATGATAGAGCAGGGTTTGATCATGAAAATGTTGTAATTCACCTTTAATCATTTTGAAATTGCCTTCAAATTTACTGCTATCTCTTTCTTCAATTTGCAAGGTGTGAAATGAAAAGAATAAATACCTTTTTGTAACTTCACATACCCAAAAAGTAAAAAGAAATTAATGTGTTTAACCCCAACTTCAACTTGTCTTAGAAAAGAGAATAGAGAATCTATCACCAAATCCTAAAAAATTCTGCAAAGATTCTTGCAAATGATTAGAACATGCTCTACACTCTTTTCTTCATCTGACTACATCAATCACTTCCATTGATCATTCTGATTTACGTGTAAGGTAATATTTTTCATGAAAAATCCCCCTTAGGTTTATGATCTAATTTTATTTCTTGATGAATTTTCCATACCAGAGGTAGGTGTGGACCCTCCATTATCTTTTGAATTTCTTTTAGGTACCCATGTCTTTCTCATGTTCTTTCTGAATTCTTCAACATCAATCTTTTTTCCTTTATCATTATCTTGTACATTGTTTATGTTGATGACAATTATTCAATTGTGTATTGTCATTGATGTTTACAAAAGTATAGTGATGTTTACACAAATGTGTAATCCTATCCAAGCACAGTCAGTTCATACCAAGCACTATTGGGAATTGAAGAGGACTAAAGTGATTTTCAGTTCTAACTGAGTTCACTAGGGCATTACAGTGTTGGTCAGACGTTGAAGGATTTCAGTGTTGACTGAGTAAAATAGTTAGTGTCAGCCAACTAATAGTAGTTTATATTTTATGGATAATTGGTTATATGAAGCTGACAGACATGATTTTTATTATTTATTTGGAAGGATATTAAGGCCGACTTGATATGGCTTATCATATAAATATGAGGTCAATTTTGGATTTAATATTGTGAGACAGAGCGTAAAAATGATATGAAGAGTGAGGGTGAAATCAGATGGGATTATGATTAAGGACATAAAATAGAGGACTACAATAGAATATATGATTAGTAAGGATCAAGTATTTAATCCAGAATAGAGATCTGAATAAGAAAAGATAGTTGCTTATCAAAATAGGTCAATCCATGTTACTTTCTAATAATTGTAGCAACGATCAAAATCTCTTAACAAAGTATCTACTTAATAGTCTTTTGTAAAACCTCTCAAAAGGTGACATTTATACATTGAAGTGTTTGAAGACCTCTCACAAGGCCACTCCTTATAGGGTGATTAAATCCACTAACAGGTTCACACCTAACAGTGTGTTATTGTAACCTTTAATAGGGTTGGCTTCTAATAGGGCTCACTTTAGAAGAGTGAAAAAGAGTGACTAGTTGCAATTGGTGGTTTTTCTCATATTGCGTTTCCACATTAAATCTTGGTGTTATCTCTGTACATTTCATTTTATTTATGGTTTATGTCTCTACAATTAATTACTAAAGATAATCACAGTTAATATCTTTAGATTTGCTATGTTAACCGAGTGACAGTAGAATATCTGTGTTAACCGAGAAAACAATGACTAATATGTTTAAGACATCTAAGGGACTTGGATTTTTTTTGTGGTATCTGATTCACCCCTCCTCTCTCAGTTGCTCAAATCATTTCCAACAATTGGTATCAGAGCTGTAAGTGCTTACAAGGAAGGTTTTAAGGCCTAAGCTAAAGATCAGAGATGTCTTATAGAAGGGAGATCCCGAAACTTAACAAAGACAATTTTTCTGTGTGGCAAGATTTAATGAGAATACATCTATCTACCATTAGAGATACTGGTTTTCAATTCTTGGACCAAAGGTATGTGGAACCACTGATACATTTGACTATGGATCAGATGATAGACATGAAGCATCATAACCTAATGATGATTTTTATAGCCTCTGCACTCAGCTATTCCAAATTTGATGAATTCAAGGACTGCCCTACTGCCTTTGATATGTGGAACAAACTGCATGATATTCGTGGAGGAGATGTCAATGTAAAGAGAGCCAAAGAAGAAATTCTCTGAGGTCAATTTGATCAGATGAAAATGAAAGGAGAGGACATTAAAAAATATAGTGAAAGAACCAAGAAAAGTGTCAGTGCCATCATAGCTACCGGTGGAGTAATTGAAGACACAACAGTGGTTAGTAAGGTATTGAAAACTTTACTTCCTATCTATGCAATTAGAGTTTCAGCTATTGAAGAAATGAGATGTAGTAATGGTATAAATCTAGATGGATTAATTTGAAGATTATTAACTTTTTAGTTGGATAACTTTGACAATTACTCTCCTAATCTTGGCAATCTTGAGTCTGCATTCAAAGCTAGAACCTTGGAAAGATGAAAGGAAAACAGATTGACAGTGACAGTGATGATGCAGATTTGGAAATCATTAAAGCATTACTTGCAAGGAGAGCTGTAAAAGGAAAAGGATAGTACAAAGGAAGAATACCATTAATTTTCTTTTCATGTGATGAGTTTGGTCACATTGCTACTAAATGCCCAAACAAGGAAGACAAAGGGGAGAAAAAGTTCAAAAAGTATAAATGAAAGAAATATTACAAAAGCTACAAAAGCTACAAAGAAAAATGTAAGAAATATTGCTACATTGCTAAAGATTCTGATAGTGATGAAGATGAAGATGAAATGGTTTATATTTCTATTAAGGATGAGTCAGATAATGAAGATAATGAAAAGGAAGAACTATATTATCATATTAGAAAGAATGAAAATTGGATAATTGATAATGGTTGTTCTCACCACATCACTGGTGATAAAACCAAATTTGAACATCTTGAGCACTATGATGGTGGGAGTGTCAGTTTTGGGAATGATGAACCCTGTTATGTGAAAGGTAAAGATTGTATTGCTTAAATAGAAGGAATACAATGTGATTATGCTTATTGGGTTGAAGGACTAAGGCACAATCTACTAAGTGTGGCACAACTGAATAAAATTGGTTTCAAGGTATAATTCATGAATGGTAAGGACAAGCTCTTGGATGGTAAGGGAAACCTAGTTGGAACTGGCAGACAAACAAAAGGTAATCTATTTTATCTTGATCTCAATGAAAGTTCATGTTTTATTGCACAAGTAGAAGAAAGCTGGTTATGGAATAAAAGGTTATGTCATGTGAATTTTAATAACCTGGTTAACATAAGAAAGAAAAAAAGAGTAAGAGGAATTCCTATTCTGAAGAAACCAGAACTAGCAATATGCAAACAATGTCAAATTGGGAACACGGGAAAAACTAGCTTCACAAGCAAGAAATACAATACAGAAGAAGTTTTGGAATTGGTACATACTGATTTATGTGGACCAATTGGAAAAAAAAGTTACACGGGTGAGAAGTACTTCATTCTATTTGTTGATGATTATACCAGAGTGATGACTATTATGTTTCTCAAAGAAAAATCAGAAGCTTTTCAGAAGTTCAAATGGTACCTAGCCAGAGTTGAAAAAGAACTACGAAAGAAACTCAAATGCTTAAGATATGATAGAGGAGGAGAATTCATTTCTAATGAATTCAATAAATTCTACAATGAAAGAGGAATCAAAAGACAAGTATCAGCCCCAGGTACTCCATAGCAGAAAAAAGGAATAGATCCATTATGCATTGTGCAAGAACCTTGATGATTGAGAAGAATTTTGCTACCAAATACTGGAAGGAAGCCATCAACACTGAAATTCACACCTTGAACCAAGTTCAACTGAAGAAAGGTACTGAGAAGACACCTTTTGAATTATGTTATGGATATAAACCTAATTTTTGTTATTTCAAAGTATTTCAAAGTAAATGTTACATCAAAAAGGAAGCAAGAAATGGAAAGTTTGATGTAAAAGGTGATAAAGGTATATTCCTAGACTACTCCTGTAAAACAAAAGCATATAAATGTCTGAATCTTTCTACTCATAAAGTCATAGAAAGTGTGCATGTAAGGATTGATGAGTTTGCAGAAAGAGGTGAAGAAGAAAGTAGTAAAGAGCCTCAGGATTATAGAAACTTTGTATATTATGAACCTGATACTATACCTAAGAAACAAGCAATGGTGATTGGAAAACATCCCTGTCAACCATTGAATTCATCTGCACAAACTCAAATAGTTCAACCTGAGTTGGAACCTATGCAACCCGAGATGCTGGTAGAGGAAAATAAGACACAGACTAAAGAGACCGAGTCACATACAGAGGGAACCGAGTCACAGATAGAGGCACTTGAGTCTCAGACATAGGTGCCCGAGTCTCAGACATTGGAACCAGAGTATCACACAGAAGAACATAATAGAACTTTTGAGCATGGTGAACCAAGTGGAACAAGCCTAGAATCAAGAAGGAAGGATCTTGTACTTGCAAAATATGTTACAAGGCATCATGCACCTGAACACATAATTGGAGATCAGATAGAAGGTGTAATGACAAGGAACAAAATTAAAGGTACATGTTTGCTTAGTGAAATTGAACCTAGAACTATTAAAGATGCATTGAATGATGAAAGCTAGATCGAAGCAAGGAATGAAGATATTGAGTATATAGAAAAGAACTAAACCTGGAATCTTGTACCTAGACCAAAAGACAAGAATGTGATTGGTACTAAGGGTGTTTTCATAAACAAGATGAATGAAAAGGGAGAAGTTTCCAGAAACAAGGCAAGATTAGTATGTAAAGGATATGCTCAAGAATAGGGTATTGATTATGGAGAAAAATTTTCTCTTGAAGAAGAAGTCTACATTAAGCAACCTGAAGGTTTTGTAGATCCTAACAAAAGGAATATGGTTTGCAAATTACACAAATTATTGTATGGACTAAAGCAAGCTCCTAGAGCCTGGTATGAAAGACTGCATGGTTACTTTATCAACATTGGATTTCAGAGAACTAATGACAATAGTAGCTTTTATATCAAAGAAGGACCTCAGAACAAGATACTATTAGCAGAAATATTTGTAGATGATATATTGTTTACTGGATATGATGACTTATGAAGAGCATTCTCAGAAGCTATGAGTAAGGAATTTGAAATGTCTATGTTTGGTGAAATTAAATTCTTTGTTGGTTTACAAGTTTATCAGATGAAGGATGGTATCTACATTACCCAGTCTAAATACATCAAAGAGATACTGAAGAAATTTGGGATGGAAGACTCTAGACCTATTGGAACACCTATGCCTAATAGACATATGTTGTCTAAGGATGATGATTCAAAGGAAGTAAATCAGACTACCAACAGATCCATGATTGGTAAAATTCAATATGTTGTTCACACCAGACCTAATATTGCATTAGAAGTTGGTATTGTTGCAAGGTTTTTAGCTAATCCGAGAGAGAATCATTTGATGGATATCAAAATAATTATGAGATATCTGAAGGGTATTGAAGATTATGGATTATGGTATAAGAAAGGAGGAAACTTTGATTTGAATACTTTTACTGATGCTGATTGTGTAGGATTTGAGAAATACAAATCCACAAAATGCCAAGAATACCTGCATGCAAATAACCTGTTACAAGAGAGAAGCAGAAGGAGGAAAAAGCAGAACTCAGAAGTTACTCAAAAAGTGAGAGCAAAATTATAATCTGAATTAATTAAAAAAGAATTACAAGGTTCAACCTATAAAGGTGAACAAAACCCTAAAGCCTAAAAAAGCTAGGTTGCACATTAATAATTAATAAAAGAATTAATTATTAATGCACATAAGAGAAAGCTTAAGCACTAAAGAGTAATAACTTAATTAATTAAATCAACATGTTTTAATTAATAAGGAAACTAATGATTACTCTAACACCCTCCCTTAAGCTAAGCGCAGGGGGTAAGCTAACCTAGCACATCTATGAAAGAAAGAAATGGGTCCCGGCAACAAGGCCTGATCAGGTACCCAATACAAGGAAATCTCTGTAAACCGGAGAAAAAGAAAAAAACCCAGTGGGAAAAACCCCTCTCCAAAAAGAGATAGAAAAAAGCAGAAAATAAGTGGCTCAAGAGACTCTCTCAAGACCATAAGTACAACTAGAGATTGGGCTGGAAGTGTTGATGATAGAAAGAGCACAAGTGGAGGAGAATTATTTATTGGCAAGGGGTTAGTCTCTTGGACAAGCAAGAAACTGAACTGCATTTCCCAATCTATAACAGAAGTAGAGTATGTTGTTGTAGCAGTAAATTGTTCAAACATCATATGGTTCAAACAACTGTTGTCAGGTATGAAGGTAGAAATCACAAAACAACTTATTATCTACTGTGACAACACCAGTGCTATTAATATCTCAAAGAACCCTGTATTGCATACTAAGACTAAACATATTGCAATAAAGTATCATTTCTTGAGAGAATTAGTTCAGGACAAGGAAGTAAGATTGGAATATGTGAATACTAAAGAAAAAATTGCAGACATATTAAAAAATCCATTACCTAAGGATGCATTTTTGTATCTTAGAGGAAAGCTAGGGGTAATTCCCATAATTGAGGATCACTAAAACACAGTTTAGTGATGCATCAACCAAGATACATAATAGACTTAACATGTTTATGTAGGTATTTAGAACTTATTGCATATGAATCAGTACAAACAAGTACATTACAATTTCATTGGATATGTCAGTTGGTTTCTTTGGCATTGGTTGTCAAAGAGGGAGAGATTATAGTATGTCATAAAGATTACTGATGGATAGATTGATGACTGAGAATGTCATAATGATCAGTGAAAGAGGGAGAGATTACTGTATGTCATAAAGATTACTGATGGAGAGATTGATGACAGAGGGAGAACTTTATCAGAAATAGAGGGAGTATTTGGATGAGAATTCGAATGAAGCTAAAGACATTAATAAAATTTGATGAGAATCAGAATGAAGCTAAGGACATTAATAAAAATATCATTCTTATATTTGATGCTCTATAATTCTTTGTATTATGACATGTTGTGTTGCCAACAATGCCAAAGAGGGATATTGTTGATGACAATTATTCAATTGTGTATTGTCATTGATGTTTACACAAGTATAGTGATGTTTACACAAATGTCTAATCCTATCTGAGCACAGTCAGTTCATGCCAAGAACTCTCAGGAATTGAAGAGGACCAAAGTTATTTTCAGTTCTAACCTAGTTCACTTGGGCATTACAGTGTTGGTTGGGCGTTGAAGGATTTCATTGTTGACCGAGTAAAACAGTTAGTGTCAGCTGACTAAAAGTATTTTATATTTTATGGATAATTGTTTATATGTAGATGATAAACATGAGTTTTATTTTTTTATTTTAAAGCATATTAAAGCTAAATTGACAAGGCTTATCATATAAATATGAGGTCAAGTTTGGATTGAATATTGTGAGACAGAGTGTACAAATGATATGAAGAATAAGCCAAAATCAGATGAGATTCTGATTAAGGACAAAACACAGAGGAATGAAATAGAATATCCGATCAGTGAGGATAAAGTATTTAATCTAGAATAGAGATCTGATAAGAAAATATAGTTTCTTATCAAAACAGGTCAATCCATTGTTACTTTCTAACAATTGTAGCAGTGATCAAAATCTCTTAACAATGTAGACTTAACAATCTTTTGTAAAACCTCTCACAAGATGGTGTTTCTACATTGAAGTGTTTGAAGACCTCTCACAAGGCCACTCCTTATAGGGTGATTAAATCCTCTAACAGGGTCACACCTAAAAGTGTGTTATTGTAACCTTTAACAAGGTTGGCTCCTTACAGGGCTCACTTTAGAAGAGTGAAAAATAGTGACTAGTTGCAATTGGTGGTTTTTCCCATATTGGGTTTCCACGTTAAATCTTGGTTTTATCCGTGTAAATTTAATTTAATTTATGGTTTATGTCTCTGTAATTAATTAATAAAGATAATCACAGTTAATATCTTAAGATTTTCTATGTTAACCGAGTGATAGTAGAATATCTATGTTAACCGAGCAACAATGACTAATTTGTTTAAGACATATAAGGGAATTGGATTCATTTTGTGGTAATGGATTCACCCCTCCCCTCTTAGTTACTCAACTAATTTCCAATAGTTTCTTCCAATCAAACCTCTCAAATTCATATCATCATTATTGAATCTGCAATACCTAGCGATATGACCTTGATAATTACATTTGAAACATGTCACATTTCCATACCTTATGTTTTTTGGATTTGTCCTCAATCTGCATTGCTTCACCATTTGTCCAAAGTTGTTGCATTTTTAGCAAGTTATATTTCCTTGGTTCACATAATTATTCACCTTTATTGTGCATTCACTTGATTTGTTTCTATAATTGTAGCATGTAAAATGATAGCCAAAAAAGGATGTGGCATAAGGTCTTCTCCTACATTGACTCATCATATGACCGTATTTGTTGCATGAAAAACATATACCATTGAAGTTTTTTCCATTAGGTTTCCTTATAGGTGTCCTTTTAGGTTCCTCCATTTGTTTGTTTGATAAGGTGTTGTTCTGACCAGATCTCAAGCTTTGTCCCTTCTCAAATCCAAGTCCTTGCATATCTCATTTTGGACTTAGGATCTCAAGCTTCACTGAACCAGATTTGCATTTTTCTTTGAATTCATTAGCATCAATAATCTCATTCCTAAGTATCTCATTGACTCTTTCAAGTTCTTTCTCATTATGTCTGGATTCATCGAGATAAAGTTGCAATTGTCCATTCTCACAATTCAGTTTATGACATTCCTCATATTTTTCCTTTAAGGATTGCTATATTTTTCTTTACTTCAATCTCCTTAGTCATCTTTATTACCACAACTTCCATCTCATGCTTCAAATTATCTCTATCTTTTGCGATCTATTCACATTCATCAAATATTTATTTTAGGGCTTGTGAATCTTCAATTCTTCCTTTCTTCTTCAACTTCTCTACAAGATATTTCCTTTTATCCTTAGATTTATTCAATTATTCCTTTAAATTATCAATGAATTTTTCAACCTCCTTGAGTCTTCCTTCCAATTCAAGCTTCTGAGAATTAGATTGATAAAGATCTTCAAGTGAAATCAAGAGCTTCTTCTGAACACTGCTAGAAACTTTTGAATCTTCCATTAGGATCTTCCTCAAGCTGTTGAAATTACTCTGAGGCACAAATCTCTAATACCAATAATTGGAATTAAGGAACACTAAGAGGGGAGGGGGTGAATAAGTGTTCTTGTATTTTTAAGTTATTCATCACATTCCATAAACATAAAACAAAACCAATAAGAAACAATAAACTAAAATACAAAGCATACATCCACACCATTATGACACCATGATTTTTATCATGGAATCCTAGTTAAGGGAAAAACCATAGTGGGGAAGATACTCAAGAGTAGTTACTATCCAAATTAAAGTACATTATTAAAGGTATGCTACGCAAGGGGAATACACATGCATTCAGACTTACAACCTAGAGCTCACTGCTCAATTACAAAAGAGGGCTAAAACCCTTGTAAAATCTCACTACTTTACAAATGGATTTTGAATACAATCCAAAATGATGAACTGGAAGATAACATCACATATGCCAATACATTTCCATGTAAGCACAATACAAAATATTTTATAAAATATCAGTCAAACCTCATATTACAGTTCTTTCACATATACAACATATAACTAAAACATATCTCACCACCCCTATCTCAAATTTCCATAAATAATCGATCTTATTTATCCATTTCTAAAGATAATATCTTCACTGGTCAACCTCGAAAGCATAAAGTGTACCGTGTGAAGCGTCATCCAAATCCTCCATCAAAATGTTATGCTAACCTCAAAAAATTTCATATATATTATCTACCATATTAGATATACCAAATTAATTTGATAAATCAATCAATTAATCGGTCTGATAGGATCACTTAATGATCCACCAAACTATATCATTGTTCTCTATTTATAGGCATGAAACCGCTATAGAGAGCATCATAACTTGATCATGCAATATAACAAACTGATAAGAAAATAGATTAAGGTAGTTTATACCTTAGTGAATATCCTCCTAGTGTTCGCATCCAAAAAATTCATTATACCTATTGTGTGTAAGATTAACAGCTTCATGAAATTAGGACTAATAACAACAATTCTATGGAAAGAAAATATGATTTAATCTAAGAATTGAAGCTAAAAATACATATCATCTCATGGTTCTCTATCTAAGCTTTGTTAAGAGAGCTCTCAGGCTTAATCTCTCTCAAGGACAATCCTAGAATGAGAAATAAATGATAAACAATGCTCAAATCTAGCTTAAAATTCTCAAAATACTCCAAGATATGTTAGAAAATAACAAATGCTCCTAAACATGATATACTAAAATGCTATGCAAATGCTGAAATGGATCAAAAGCTCTCAAATGTTCTCCATATGCCTATAATAAGGATGCTTTTTCTCTTGAAATTATTGGATTCCAAACACAAAGGAAATGACTTGTATTTATAGCAATTTCCCAAGGGTAGGGGTAGAGTGAGTTGATCATGATCAAACTTTGGTTAAGTCAAAAGCTTTGAGGTGTTCTCAAATGGAGGGAAAGTTGATTGGTTGTCTCAAAGAAATTAGGAATTAAATAACTCAATCATTTAATTAATTTAGCCATAGGAGGGTGAATGGGTTGGATTTGATCTTTTTGATTTGAACTATACAATTGAAAAATCAATTGCATAATTTGATTAATCCCTTTTGGCTTTGAATTTAATTATTTGATTTCATGATTATTTGATCTTTTAATTTGATTTGATTTTTGTCCTCATGATTTGATCCATTTGTTTTGCATTGAGATGAGATTTTAAGGCATTTGACTGGGATTTATAGTTTTGAATGCTTGAGATACACCTGGTCAATTTTAGGTGTCTACAAATGCCCCTCTTTAAATTGATGTGTGACACACATTGATTCAAAGAAAGCTTGATGTCCTAAGCATTGATTTGATACTGATAAGCTAATTGACTGATACAAAAACCTGATATGAAACCCTGATATGAAATCTTGATATGAAACTCTGATATGAAACTCTGATATGAAACCTTGATATGATACTCTGATATGAAACCGTGATATGAAACTCTGATATGATACTCTGATATGATACTCTGATAAAGTTTGAAATTTCAATGCCCCAGATTTGATACAAGATATGATAATGAATCCCCATTGGATGATATGATGATGCCCCCTCAGAAATGAAATCATATTGATCTTAGATGTGAAAAATCTGATGAATACTGAAGATAGAATAGATCCAAGATGATTGCATTTCTGATAAACAATGATGCTGAAAGATGTGGAACAAATGGCCCAGTGGGCAGAATATGCAGATTTGGTTTGACTGGGTCAAAAATCTCACAAAATAGGGTGAAAAACCCAAATTTACTATTCCTTTTCACTTTTTACTATTGAGATTTTCTCTGAGCCTCTGAAGATTGACATCGATGGTGGTCCCCATTCGAGAGCATAGGTTCGAGCGAGTGCACCGATATCAGAGACCTCCTGACTACGGGCCTCCAATGAGTGGTTCGAACCTTCCTAGTGCATTTATTGCTCTTTAAATAGTATTTAATACATGATTTTAATACTTTTTAGATAAAATTTAGTGAAAAGCCGTGTAGGATAGATAAAGTGTCACTTAGGGCATAAAAAAGCCACCTCCATGCGTTAAAAAGCCACGTAGGAGAAATCCTTAGCTGCCTAAGAATTAGGGCAAAATTTGTAACCCAAATAGCAAAGAGCCGATTAAAAACCCTAGTTTTTAAAAGCCGCTTATGATATGTAAAAAGCCATGTAGGACTTTAAAAGGCTGCTTGATTAGCCAAGCGCCACTTCCATAGTTTAAAGTGTCACGTTTATTGATTTAAACATCCTGGAGTTTGATTTATTTATAGTGGGTCAGACAACATCGCGATAAAAGAAAATATCTCCCACTTTGGGTCACTGGAAAGTGTTGCGTATAAACATTTAAAACCGCCTATCAATAGGAAAACACTGCCTGCTAACTGTAGAGCACCGCATACAGGATTTCCAGTAACACGTACTAATAACTAAAGGCCGCTACACGCAGGTAAGAGCCGCCTAGAAATTTAAAAGGGCAAATAGTGGGTATATGCCGAGGGGTTGAAAACAAGAAAGTTTCATTTTTGGATACCCTTTTGGATGTTTTACCTCTGTGAATACTTAACTGGATTGGAATCCACCATTATTGGAAATTTTGCAAATTTATCCATGGATTGATCATTTAAGCGAGTTAAAAATCTAAGATCTTCATTCGATTTATGTTAATGCCAATTTTTACTCGATCCCATTACATCAAGACTACCCTACAACCAGACGGATCATATCTGAGGCAAGAGCGTCCCTTTCCAGGTGATTTTTTTTTGCAAGGCCCTTACATGAACCCATCAAAGAAGCAGAACCGAGGATGTATTTCCCATTTGGCCATATAGGTCCTGATCAAATCAATCATGAGAACAAGGATAGGAACAATAAGGGAAATGTTGATCCTAACAACAAAGGGTCCAACAACAATACCAATGGAGGAGAAAACTTTGACCCTAACAATCAAGGGTTGAACAATAACAACAATGGGGGAAACATTGACTCTAATGATGAGGAGTTAACTGATGAAAGGTTAATGAGGCTATGCAAAGCCCTTTCTTCATGAAACTTATGGAAAAAGTGTTAGAAAAAGACAAGGAGAAATATTTCTTAGACCTAGCACAAACGGGTCTCAAACTTCCATATGATTATGATGTCACCAAAATCAAACAAGAAGAAGAAAAGGCTAACCCCATTGACATCATGAACAAACAATTCCAACTTTTCTAGATGCAATTGGACACAATAAAACAAAGTGGGGCTCCTAACATGATATTCTAAAATGCTATGCAAATGCTAAAATGTGATCAAAAGCTCTCAAATGCTCTTCATATGCCTATAATAAGGATGCTTTTTCTCTTGAAATTCTTGGTTTCCAAACACAAAGGAAATGGCTTGTATTTATAGCAATTTTCCAAGGGTAGGGGGTAGAGTGAGTTGATCATGATCAAACTTTGGTTAAGTCAAAAGCTTTGAGGTGTTTTCAAAAGGAGGGAAAGTTGGTTGGTTGTCTCAAAGAAATTAGGAATTAAATAACTCAATCATTTAATTAATTTAGCCATGGGAGGTTGATTGGGTTGGATTTGATCTTTTTGATTTGAACTATACAATTGAAAAATCAATTGTATATTTTGACTAATCCCTTTAGGCTTGAATTTAATTATTTAATTATTTAATTTGATAAATGTCCATTTGATTTGCATTGAGATGAGATTTTAAGGCATTTGGCTGAGATTTATAGTTTTGAATGCTTGAGATACACCTGGTAAATTTTAGGTGTCTACAAATGCCCCTCTTTGAATTGATGTGCAACGCGTATTGATTCAAAGAAAGCTTGATGTCCTGAGTGTTGATTTGATACTGATAAGCTGATTGACTGATACAAAAACCTGATATGAAACTCTGATATAAAACCCTGATATGAAACTTTGATATAAAACTTGATATGAAACCCTGATATGATAGTCTGATATGAAACTTGATATGAAACCCTGATATGAAACTATGATATGAAACTTGATATGAAACCCTGATATGAAACTCTGATATGAAAATAGATAAAGTTTGAAATTTCAATGCCCCAGATTTGATTACAAGATATGATAATGAATCCCCGTTGGATGATATGATGATGCCCCCTCATAAATGAAATCATATTGATCTTAGATGTGAAAAATTTGATGAGCTCTGTTGATAGAATAGATCCAAGATGATTGCATTTCTGATAAATAATGATGCTGAAAGATGTGGAATAAATGCCCCAGTGTGCAGAATATGCAAATTTGGTTTGACTGGGTCAAAAATCTCACAAAATAGGGTAAAATAGCTTAAATAGGGTGAAAAACCCAAATTTACTATTCCTTTTCACTTTTTACTATTGAGATTTTTCTCTAAGCCTCTGAAGATTAACAGCGATGGTGGTCCCCATTTGAGAGCATAGGTTTGAGCGAGCACATTGATATTAGAGACCTCTTGACTACGGGCCTTTGGTGAGTGGTTCAAACCTTCCTAGTGCATTTGTTACTCTTTAAATAGAATTTAATACATGATTTTAATGCTTTTTAGATAAAATTTAGTGAAAAGCTGCATAGGATAGATAAAGTGCCACTTAGGGCATAGAAAATTTGCCTACGCACATTAAAAAACCACGTAGGAGAAATCCTTAGCCGCGTAAGAATTATGGTAGAATTTGTAACCCAAATAGCAAAGAGCCGATTAAAAACCCTAGTTTTTAAAAGCTGCTTATGATATGTAAAAAGCCGCGTAGGACTTTAAAAGGCTGCCTGACTAGCCAAGCGCCACTTTCATTTTTTAAAGTGCCATGTTTAATGATTTAAACACCGCGGGGCTTGAAAAGCCATGTACACTAAATAAAGTGCTGCCTACCATGAAGTTTGAAATTTGAGATAGAAAATAGATGAAGTCTTTTCGATTGATCATCCCGATAACTCAATTAGATTCCAAGCTAGAAAACATTCATCCAGATTGTCACTTAGTGTTTAGGATATTAGAAAAGTCATAGTGATGAATGTTTGATAGGTCATTCAAAAGTGATTAAAAATGATTACAAATTGTCCTTGTGTCTCACGATATAGAGGTTAGGAACAATAAGTTGATACGCTCAAGTTAGAGAAAAGATATATTTAATGTGTTTGATTGACGTGGAATGGTTCACCAAGAGAAAGACTAATATGATTCACTTTGTTTCAAAATGTAGGAACATTATCGTAAGTTGCGGGTATAGGGTGTAGCATCCTAGATTTTTGATTTAGTTAATGAGCTTACAGTGCCTGAGCGATGGACTATCGAGATATGTGGTCTCAGTTTTCTTCTAGATCTCCCTCGGTTTTAGTTGAATCGAGGTATTTTGATATCTATGGCAAAGCGATGGCACTTTGACCATAATACATTTCATCTACCCCTCGGCAAGATGACTATCACGCCCGAGGATGTTTATAGATTATTGAGGATCCTGACTCATGGAGAGCGGGTGTATTATGATTTAGTGTATGATAGTAGTGTATGCAGATGGGTATTTGGAGATAAGACCATTGTGGATGATTGCATTACTTGGGCACAGTTTGCCTCTTTTCCCACTTTACCAGCATTGTTAGGAGCTATGATTGGGGGATTACTTCTTCCAGATAGAGAGGACATGGCTTTGCAGTCAGATGGGGCTGGATATTAGAGGACTTGATTATACATCCTTGGAGATTTGATTGGGGGTCTTGTGTTTTAGTGCAGTTATATCATGATTTGCATGAGGTTGTGTATAGGCGTAGTGTAGTACTTTCAGCAGGTGCAGTTGTATTACAGTTGTGGACTTGGGAGCATATCCCCATTACGAGACCAGTTTCAGCACAAGTGCAGGCCCAAGGGTATTCATATGCATTTTTGTATGATGGCATGGTTGTCCAGCATCGTCTGGGCAAGGTTGACTTTTGGAGATGCACTATAGATGATATAGATTAGGTTGTATGGAGACCATATTTGCAGTGTGATAGTTGGAGAGAGGATGATGATGAGTTACCATATATGTTTTCTCCTTGATGGATGATCAGCCAATCACCATTAGTTATTGAGAGATTTTTCTTTGGGAGAGTACTCCATCAGTTCGGTCGGGTTCAGGACATGCCACAGGGTATGGCTCTTTATGCCAGGGTACAGGCTGCGATATTGATGTGGGGGGCACAAGTGGACTATCAGTTGGTCTGTTTGTAGATTGATCAGCTAGGTTATGTCAAGTGGGATATGTTGACACATGTTGCAGATGTAGGGATGTCACCTGAGTATCGAGAGTGGTTCATGAGACATCATTTTGTCTGGTTCACAGATCCAACAGAGCCCATTCCCGATGTAGAAAAGCTGTCAGTGGATGATGGAGATGATGGTGATGATGGGGATGATGGTGAGAGACCTCATAGATGCAGGGTTTAGAGGGCACCTAGGGCTCCTTGAGTACAAAGAGCTACAGGACCTAGGATGAGAGGTGGACATGTTAGAGGCCGAGGTGGCAGATTCAAGAAGACTCGGCAAAGATTAGCATGGGTACAGGTACCTCAGGGTTAGGCTCCTTTGATAGTTGGTGTAGATTGGGCCAGACATAGACACAGACGTGTCTAGGTGGCCAGAAAGGCTCCAGTGCATGGATAGATTCCACAGGTTGATCCACAAAGCAGCACGGCTCTAGTGATACTGCAGGTACCATTAGCACCACAGGCTCCTCCAACATCACAGACACCTCTACTTCTACCCGTTGTGGATGGTTTAGTGCAGGATGTTCAGGGTTTATAGGCAGGGACGACTACAGTGACTACTCAATTAGATCAGGTTACTACCATGTTACATCAGTTTCTAACTACTTTGGCTCAGTTACCTACCAGTACAAGCACTAGTTAGGCACCTCCCAGTACATAGGATAGAGCAGGTGATAGGGATCCTGATAGTGCAGGGGGTTCAGGCACAAGTATAGCTAGAGATGGATCATTTGCCCCTGCTGGGTCATGAGACAGATTTGAGATCTATGATATCTTGATATGGCATTGATGATGTATCATATGTATTTTTGATCAAGACTCTGATGTATGGATCATTTTGTTGATGTACCTTTGATGTACTAATTTATGTTATAGACATTTGATGATGGACATTTATCTATGATGATCTTTGATTCCTCCTTTGATGATGTTATGAGATTTACTTTTATGCATATCTACATGTTTCTATGGTGCATTTATTTCTTTTATGCTATGGACGCAATGTCTTAGAGTATGACATAGATAAATGGATGCAAATGATGTTAATGCAACTTATGTCGACATGCTATTCTGATTTAATCATGATGTATGGATTATACAATTCAATGGATGCAATACTTAGTGCTATGATAAATGAATGCAACTATCTTTTTGATTTTTGGATGTATGCAATTTTAACTTATGATATGCAAAGCTAAATGATACAGATAAATGGATAATGATTAATGTGTCTTTTTTTTCTTTTCACTTGGTATGAATATGTAATGAATAATGATTAATGATTATGAATGCAAAGGAAAATCTCCTATTGATGAATTGAAACCATTAAATTTGATGAAGTGTTATCAAATTTTATCCCCCCCTTGAACTTGGAAAATTGCTAGAAAGGCAAGCCATTTGAAAACTAACCTGGAGAAAGAAAATTAATCTAACATGAAGATGCAATTAATCTAACATGAAGATGCAATTAATTTAAAATGCAAATGCAATGCAAGTAATTGTCCTTGAGGTTTGCGAAAGAAATGCAAACTGAGATATATTTTCATCATAGAGCATTGTAGAACTAGGAGTCAATACAATCCTTACTGGTGCCACTGCGACCATAAGAATATGAATATGAATTTCTCTCATGTGGTAACCCCTTCTAAAAAACCAAGCACAACCCTCACTAGTTGAATGACCAACTATGGGAGTATGAATACCGGTTTAATTGGATTCAATGTTGCAAGTGGATGTTGGTATTAAGATATAAAAAAAATCTGAATAGCCAAGGTATCCTTTTGCGTAAACAAACAAAGGTTAACCCTCCCTCCTATATGAATTTCCTTAATGGCTCTTTGATGACCATGTCCTTATACAAATTCACATAATTTAAATGATCTTCCTCAAAATAGTCACTCAGAAGCTTAAGAAAACATCATGTCTCTATCATTGCCAATCTAGCTAAAATGAACATGACTCGAAAAATTCAATGAAAAACTCATCAAAAATTCCAAGTGTTTGTGAAATGTATCAAGATTTTCAAATAAGAATTCCAAATAGTCTGATCATTTAGTGTGTGTCAATTTTTAATCCTGATAAAATCAGTCAATGAAACTCAAGGATCATGTTATGTGATTGAACTGTTTAGGGTTGAACAATGATATTTATCAAAGGTTCCAAAAATCTCTCTTCTGAATCTAAAAATCTGCTTTTGATGTGTGACTAAAATGTCGCACGACTGAATCTATTTGGTACCAAAAATCTTATGATGCATGCCCCCGAGTGATAAATGTGATCAATGTGAAACTTAGGGAAACTGAACCTAGAATGCGATAAAAATGCATCTCTGAGACCTCATTAGGATGATGCACAAATAACGTATGCAATGAGGATATGGACAAGTGAGATGATGAAACACAATATGTACAAATGCAACTAGGAAAGACCTAAGGGAAAAAAGGAACCTCTTTCCAGGTTTACACCTCTTGGGATTTATTGGTCTTTTTCTCTTTTTTGCTTTTTTTTTTTCTACCAAGGTGCCTATTGCTAGGTTTTCACCAACGCACTTTTTTCTCTTTTTCAAATGTTTTTGGATTTTTGAAATTTCTGATTTTTTTTGTACTTTGATCTTTTCTCATTTTTTGGTATTTTTTAGTTTTTCCATGTACAAAGGTGATGCCGACTCATCTGATAGTGTCAACTTATACTCTTTCCACTGATACTCTTTCCTTTGAATCATGTGTGGAACCTCTTAAGATGAATGTTATTGATAGGTTCTTGCAATTCATCACCATCACAATCTACCAATTTGTAGGTCCCCATTCCAAATAAAGAAACAATTACAAAAGGACCAAGCCAATTTGCCTCCCACTTTCCTTTCTTTTCTCTATCAGCCTGATTTTTTGGATTTTCTCTAAACACTAGATCTCCTACTTGAAAGGTTCTTGGTTTGATATTCTTGTTATAGTTCCTTGAAATTCGATTCTGATACACTTTCAAATGTTCATAGGCTTGAGTTTGATGTTCCTCCAACAATTCCAATTGTTGAAGTCAGGAAACTCTATAATCCTCATCCATGATTAATCCATGCAATGAGACTCTTAGGGATGGTATTTCAATTTCTAAAGGTAGAAAAGCTTCGGCCCCATAAACCAATGAAAAAGGTGTAGCTCCTGTCGGGGTGCGAATACTAGTCCTATAGGCCCATAATGTTGGATTGATTTGAAGATGCCAATCCATTCCTGACTTGCCAACAAATCTCTTAAGGATTTTAAGGATGTTCTTATTGGTAGCTTCTTCTTGTCCATTACCTTGGGGATAGTAAATGGAGGAAGAGTGATGTGTAATATGGAATGTATCACAAAGTTCATCAACATCTTTGTTCTTAAACTATTTTCCATTATCCGTGATGATGGCGTGAGGAATGCCATATCTGCAAATGATATGATTTAGGATAAACATGGAAATTTGCTTCTCTGTGGCAGTTGATTAAGGGACAGCCTCAACCCATTTAGTGAAGTACTCTATTGCCGTGATTATATACTTGTGTCCATTTGAAGAAGGTGGATAAATCATGCCAATTAAATCAAAGCCCCATTGATAGAATGGCCATGGTGTGACAAAAGGGTGTAATTCTTGTGCTGGTGCATGGATAAGATCTCCATGGTATTGACATTTTGCACAAGCTTTGACATATCGACAAGCATCTCTTTCTAAGGTTTTCCAAAAGTACCCCATACGTAGGATTTTATTAGCTAGGTTTAAACCACTCGAATGTGACCCACAAATCACCTCGTGGACATCTTTTAAAGCTAATTTGGATTCATCTTCCTCTAGACATCTAAGGAGTGTTCTGTCAAGACCTTTACGATACAATGTGTCAGATAGGATAGTATAACGGGTCACTTGTCTTATGAAATTTTGCTTTTGAGCACGAGTTTGGTCTATAGGTAGAGTTTGATATTTTAGGTAGGCATAGATAGGTCCATACCATGGTGAGTCATGTCCATTTAAAAGGCAATAATTTGGGTATCAGGTAGGTCAAATGTTGGTTTAACCAATTCTTCCACCAAGAACTCATACTTTTCATTTTGATCGGGCATTTATGTAGAAGTTGAGAAATCCAACTTCACAGCTTGCCAAGAACACCTGTATGCAAAATACCTGTTGCAAATAATGAAGCCAACGACAAAAAAAGAAGAAACCTTTCTGTGCTCAGAAAGTGAGAGCTCAAAAATGTATTTAGAGAGTATGCAAAAACAAATACAAGCATTCAACCTTAAAGGTGAATGAAACCCTAAAAAAAGGAAAAGGCTAACCTAAGAGAAAGCTTAAGTGAAAAATAGAGTACGACTAACTT